>JALLPD010002334.1:0-10346 GCA_036940065.1 Cyclotella cf. meneghiniana
AAATGTATCCCTGGCAAACCAAAACAGATAAGCTCATAATAATGGCACTACAGCTTGCTGGGTTGTCCAAATGAGATCAAATGGTTAGCACCATCAAATTCTGCACAAAAAATGTGCTTAGAAACATACTCACCTTGACCTCAGACTCCCCAGAACTCATTTTCTAAGGCTGTTGTCAGAAATGTACAGGCAAACCAAAACAGATAAGCTCGTAATAATGGCACTACAGCTTGCTGGGTCATCTAAATGAGTTCAAATGGTTAGCACCATTGAATTCTGCACAAAAAGTGGGCTTAGAAACATACTCATCTTGACCTCAGACTCCCCAGAACTTGTTTTCTAAGGCTTTTGTCAGAAATTTACCGGCAAAACAAAACAGATTAGCTCGTAATAATGGCACTACAGCTTGCTGGGTCATCCAAATGAGATCAAACGGTTAGCACCATCAAATTCTGCACAAAAAATAGGCTTTACTCATACTCACCTTGACCTCAGACTCCTCAGAACTCGTTTTCTAAGGCTGTTGTCAGAAATGTATCCCTGGCAAACCAAAACAGATAAGCTCATAATAATGGCACTACAGCTCGCTTGTCCAAATGAGATCAAATGGTTAGCACTATCGAATTCTGCACAAAAAATGGGCTTAAAAACATACTCACCTTGACCTCAGACTCCCCAGAACTCGTTTTCTAAGGCTGTTGTCAGAAATGTACCAGCAAAACAAAACAGATAAGCTCGTAATAATGGCACTACAGCTCACTGGGTCATCTAAATGAGATCAAACGGTTAGCATCATTGAAGTATGCACAAAAATGGGCGTAGAAACATACTCATCTTGACCTCAGACTCCTCAGAACTTGTTTTTTAGGCTGATGGCAGAAATGTACCCCCACACCTGATCAGATAAGCTCATAATAATGGACTACAGCTTGCTGGGTCATCCAAATGAGATCAAATGGTTAGCACCATTGAATTCCACACAAAAAATGGGCTTAGAAACATACTCACCTTGACCTCAGACTCCCCAGGACTTGTTTTTTAGGCTGTTGGCAGAAATGTACCCCCACACCTGATCAGATAAGCTTATAATAATAGCACTACAGCTTGCTGGGTCATCCAAATGAGATCAAATGGTTAGCACCATCAAATTCCACACAAAAAATGGGCTTAGAAACATGCTCACCTTGACCTCAGACTCCCCAGAACTTGTTTTCTAGTGCTGCTGAAATACTGTTTAACTTCAATGCTTGAAATTTGTCTCAATAACATATTCTTATTGATATCATTGTGATGACCTCATGCTGAATATGGGTTTGCTAGGGTTTGCTGCTTTGATGGATTGGTTAGATAGGTGTGTTGTGTTTGGTTTGATTGGTTGGAGGTGATGGTTGGTGGCAACTGCTGTGTCAGTTGCAAGGTGATATGTCGCAAAGTTTTTATGCAGATTCGACTTCAAGGACGAATTTTCTTTATGTCTTTAAGATTGTTTATGATTTTGTGTTCATTTATGGATACTTCAACAAAAATGAGTGGATATCTCTATGTATCTTTACCTATCTATGATTACTTAGATGTAACTATGTTCGTTGTGTCCAGAGTAACTGGACCTAGGTTCAGTAGTGAAAACCTACTGGCACCCCATTTTTCGCTGGCATTTGACCCAGGGTCAGTACGCCTTTTACATACTGGCAGCTTTTTTAGTGGACCATGTGGAAGCTAGCGAAATTAACATGTGGACCACCCCTCCTCACGAAACCCTCCCCAAGCTCGACCGATTTTCAATAACTCGATTTGTCGAAACAGAAAAAGTGCAATCACGCCTTTCGTGCGAGAATGTGTGGCTTAAACAAATGTTTGAAATTTTACGAACGGAAAGCCAAGAGTTTGGAGAGAAATGAGAAGAAGATTCCTTCTTCGGTTGGCTCTTGAATTGTAATTACTACGACCGATTCGGAAAGTATCGTATTTCCGGAAAGTACACTTACCAACCTCACGAAAGCCCACCGAAGCTTTCCCAACGTGAAGTCAAATGTTGTTCTACGCCCTCCTCCATCCAGTCTCACGGTCTCCCACTCTGCCATCCGCCAAACAGCGTCCCTTCGACCTTTCAGGCATCCTTCGGAGCTCCTCGACAAATTTGTCGCTGTTCAAATCTCGTTCAAGCTTACAAAACACCGACATATCTCGATAGGCCTCCGCATTTCTCAGGAGGCAGGGTTAACCACGAGCTAGTTCATATCATATACTTGCACCATATCATCTGTTGGGAGGACTCCCCCTACGGCGATACGTGATACGTTGTCCCCCCCTAATCTCGTCGCCGACAGGTTCAACAGTCAAAAGTGCTCATTATTTTCATCTCGGTATAGGCTGGATGCACCGAGACCTCATCGAAAGATTCTCACGGCGATTCCAATAGTTTGTGAACGCAGCAGTCATCATGATCCGATAGAAGCGTCAGCCCAGATTTGCGTATATCGTTCGTAGCTGTTTTGGTTCTTGTATTTTGTATCAAGGAACAATTATTTGTAGGGTGGGTCTTTGACAGATCCTGACAGGTAAATAACATCTGCAGGATACCACACAAGCATTCAAGCCATGACGTCCAAAGAGCAGCGTCAGCCGCAGCCCGTCGTGCAAGCCATCTTGGAATCGTTCACTCGGTGTTTCAATCCCGTAAACAGCGACCACGCATGCGGAGGCAGCGGCCGCCGAGATCACCAACGATCTCACTCGTCCTCTTCCAGCCAAGTTCGCCATCGCCGGGCGAGCAGCAAGGTGTCCTCGTCTTCCACTCCCACTCGTGCCGTCGATCGGATCGAGCTTCGCGGGAAAGAATGGGACGACGTTTTTCGTTCGGGTCGATCGTCGGCCAAGAGTCACGCTTCGGCCGATTCTCGAAGGAGAAGGCCGTCATCGAGCGGTCGTGCCAAGGATACGACCCATGAGGACTCTTGCGATACCGACGTCGTGGCCAAGGCCAAGAAGGCGGCGCATCGCATCGATCCCGAGTCTATTGAACAGAGGTCTCTCAAGCGCAAGTTAGAAATATTTAGAACAAGAGATTCGCCCGACAGGTTTCAACTCGCACCGGTGGTGCCGCCGAAGCAATTAGCGAACGGAAAACAGTCTCGTTTTGCCAATCCGGAACAACTCGTTTTGTCGGATAGCAGCGAAGAGGAGATTGCAAACTTGACATCCTCAAGAAAGAGATTTGCCTGCGGATTAGGAGGCGATTCCGATGACAATATCGGTCCCATTGCATCCTTTGCCAGATTCTTCAACCTGCGACCCCAACCCAATCCGTTCGGGCTCTGCTTCGCCACTCCCGTTCGAACCGCATCGGCAGAACAGGCAGACAAATTCTCGGACGATCAACTCACCGCCGATGAATTCGTCGAACGACACAGCGGGAATCCAAATGTCACACCGCAACTCGAAGTATCGCACGATGGCAGCGAAAGCCAATCGCGAGGCTTCGGAGAAGACGATACCATCACCTCCACGCTCTATTTCGATCAAAAGTACTCTCACGTTGTGCAAACGCGCCCGCCCATGCCCCTGTTTCACTCCCAAATGGTCCCGTGCACTGATTACCAGTCGGATGAACTCACCAAGATTATCAAGAAGAAACAAATGTCGTCGTCGTCGTCGTCGCCGCATCATCCACCGAATTACAACGGAGAGGTGACGCAATCGTCGTCGTCCTCCTCGCCGCAATCACCTCCGCGCATGCTCACCACCACATCGAAGATGCGAAATCACACCGACGGCACACGACAGAATCGACAAGCCATGTCCCACGTACCGCAATTTCCCAGGAACGTATCCGACAAGAGCGGAAGCGGGAGTTCGAACTCCGAAACCTTTGATGTCAGCAGAGGACCGTGGAGAATGAGAGATCCGGATATTTTGCACAATACGGCCGCGGAGATATAGTAGGAGGAACCGTGGATGTATCCCACGGCGACGACGACGACGGCCGTGATGTAAGGGGAATCGAATCCGATTTCTCTCGCTCCGAACGTGACGAGGCACAATCGCATTCCGCTTAAAAAAACCCATTGTAGGGACGGCGGAGAGGCGCGAGACATCCTCCCCGTTCCATCCCGTCCGAGAGGACTTTTATCTTTTATCTTTGTTTTGTAATTGCATGTCGAGCTACGGAATCTGTGGAGCGAGTTTCCATTTTTTCTTCGCGCGAGGCACATTGTTTATTTTGCCTTGGGCTGTGTAAACATATTAACGAACTTGCTCGCATAATTCCTTTAGAGCGTACTTCAAGTGTTCAGGGCGTGATCACTACCTATTTGATAACAACCAGTTGATTTCAATAACTGGGCTGTGTAAACATATTAACAAGCTCGCTCACATAATTCCTTTAGAGCGTACCTCTTAAGTGTTTGTGCGTGATCACTGCCTGTATGTGAATGTGTTGTCTATTTTTCGACCAGTGTTTTGCGCATCGTCATCCATCGCTCACGATTCGGAATCAGTTTTTGTGTTCTGTGAAGGTGGTGTGGTGGGACTTGCATCTTCTATGAACCAGCTCGCACGTGCGGACTCCGCTTCGTCCAACTGGCACGTAGTTGTCGCAATAGGGTTGGACCGCGATGTTTCTGATGGCTTGACAAATTCCATGGCACGAGAAATCGCGGAATCCGTCGACATTGCTAGTCGCGACGTTCGAACTGCCATAATCTCATCAGTTGGTTTCATAAACCGTTTACTTTATCTTTACAAAGTCATATTCAAAAATGCAACTGCTCCAAGAAACAAACATTCTTGGGAATTCTACAACGCGCTCAATTCGGTACTCATAACAACAAAAACAGGAGATCCCGCCCCCATGACCTGAAATAAATCATAGGCCTTCGGCATCCTCCTCCGGAAGGGGCGCAGCGGCCGCCACCTTCACATCACCAGCGCGAATAATGCCGTCATCCTCGTCCGATTTCAACGGACCAAACTGGAGCGACAGCGGTTTGGCAAACTCGATCGAGGAATCTCCAGTCAGCTTTCGCACCAACGACAGACAAGCTTTGTCGACATTCGCACCGGTCTTCACGGAGACCTCGAAATAGGGCAAATTCTTCCTCCGACGAATTTGCGCATTCGCACGGTCCGGCTTGACCTTTCGATCCTTCATGTCTGTCTTGTTGCCGAGAACGACAACGGGAGCGTCGGCGCGGACGCCGGCATATGACTTATACCACTTGAATAGATTATTGAAAGAGACACTGGAGGACATGTCAAACATGACGATGCATCCATGGCTCCCTACGAAATACCCATCGCCGATCCCCGGAGTCCTCTCGCATCCGGAGCTATCCCACACTTCGAGTCTAACGCAGTATCCCTTGTTTGTCTGCAACAGAACGTTGTCGACTCGGGCGCCCATAGTGGCAATGTACTCATTCGAGAAACTGGAGCCCGAGAGACGACGCACCAATGACGTTTTTCCTACGCCGGCGTCGCCAATGAAATTGACCTTGAAGGTCTTCAAGTTCGCTCCAAAGTTCAAAGCACCGATTTGTATGACCACGTCGGCCATGTCGGCTCCTTCCGTTTCGACGTACTCATGGAGCTTGGTCTCAAACTCCTTCTTGACGTGGGGATCATGATGACCGTGGGGATACTTGTCCAGCAATTGAATGAGTTCCGATCGAACTCGCGCCGATGACGGTTTGTGCTGTGTCTCGAGAGAGGGGGATGAGGTCCGCGTGGAAACGGAGCCGCGCTTGGGAGTGATGGATCCGCTCCTCGGCGAAGGCGACTTTGCGTGGGAGGAAGGTGGCATGGGAGACCTGGAACGCGACCGCGTATTGTTGGATGGCGGACTCATGATGCCGTTCGTGGTGTGTCGGAATGCGAGGAAGTGAAAGAATGAGCTCTCGTGGAAGCGATTCGCAACGGTGCTGGTTACCAAACGCGTAGGATTCCTTCCTTCCCGGATAACCTTTCAGTGCGTTGCATGATTCGAAGTCACACACATACATGTTTGATTCGTTTCACATGAATGTGCATTATGAAAACGGGAGTCACCCCCAAGCGAACGCGAAAATGTATTGTACATCGAAGAACAATGAATGTGGTTAAAAAGTGTCATCAAGCCATGGCAATTACATATGTACTACTTAGCTATCTTCTCGAGAGTATCTATCTCCATCGTCGCAGCACTTGACGTGCCGACCCACGTCCAATCTTCCCCCGGTATTGTCTTTCCTTCTCGTGCTTCTTCTACGCCGCCACGGAAAGACCACACCTCTGCGTCAAACACGCCAAAGCATTCTCATACTTCTCCTCCCCCGCCCGGCTCCGATACGCCTCGACCGTTTGCATATTGGTCGCCTCACACCGAATTTCCTGAATGGCATCGCATCCCCCCGCCTCTTGCAAATAACTCGCAAACGCCCATTGACAAACACACCAATCTTTCACGGGACAATAATTCGTCCCATCGTCGTCGCAAGGCATCTGCTCCGCACACCAATTGGACTGTCCCGTGACTTGACAAAAATTGAGTCCGTCGGAGGAGGCCGAGGACAAATCGATGCAAATGTGGTGAGAGCCCGAATCGTCGTATCGATCGACGCAGGTTCCGTCGCGGGTGTAGCCGGTTTGGGCCATGCCGGCGGTGCTGCACGGTTGGAGGGGTTGGTTGTAGAGGTTGACGTGGGAGGAGGAGGATGCGGTGTGGAGGCGCAGGAGGGAGAGGAGGGTTTGGAGCCATACGATCATGGTTGCTGCGTCGTTGTTCGATTTAAAATTTTGAGAGCGACGATGGAGTGTGGGAGAGTTCGTAGGATGGCGTGACAGAATCGAACAAACTTTCAACTGTAGAGGCAGGCAGAGGGACGCGTTGAGAGTATCATGTTGTTGGACTCCTGTGGTTCACAGAATAAATTAGATTCGTGTCACTGTTTCGGCGCCGCTGACTTGGTCAGAGTGACTATTAGGTGACTATTGTACTACTGATATAATAGATCGCGATGGCGAGACATCATGATGGACATCGTCTTGCATGGGAAGTGGGCAGCGTGGAGTCGTTCAAGATCTTTCTATTCACACCGGCATGCATGATGTGCCTTGGATACTTTTATGAGTTTCGAATCTACTCGCTCCTGCGCAGAGTCAACCAGAGCGTCCCCGAGGGTTAAATAAATGGAAATATATAATTCTTCAAATGTGTTTCCGACGATGGCCGAGATCGAGAAGGTCCGAGAAAGACCGCCATGTTCGTTCGGAAGGGCAATTATTTGTCTTGTCTGTTTGCCTTGTGCGGTGAGACAACGAAATGTGTCGTGTGGCAACGAACCGCCGAAATTGGATTTTGATTTGTGTCATTGTTGTTGTCCGATCAAAATGTACCATTACGAATCACGACAGATGTGCATATAAAAAAATACATCTTTTGGGTACAAAGAATCCGGCTGTTGTTGGACATATTATCTGTCTCTACAATACACTACGAACCTTCCACATCCCGACCACATCTCGTCGACATCTTCTAGTCCACGTCGTTCTACACCCACACATCCAACGACACTACACAAGCGTCATCGGCAGCAGCATCGCCATGTCGAGCGCCGCCTCCACCACAAAATGGGACGCCACCTCCCTAAGCCAATCGGACCTAATGCTCAAAGACACGGTCCTAGTCCTCTCCCCCGACGACAACGTCATCGGCTCCGCCACCAAACAAACCTCCCACGAATTCACCCCGTCCCAACCGCGAGGCATTCTCCATCGCGCCTTCAGCGTCTTTTTATTCGATGCCTCCACGGGCGAACTCCTCCTCCAGAAACGCGCGGGATCCAAAATCACCTTTCCCAACGTGTGGACCAACACCTGCTGCAGTCATCCTCTGCACGGGATGGACGCGGACGAAGTCGACGGACCGGACGACGTACAGAACGGGACGGTGCCGGGAGTCAAGGCCGCGGCGGTCAGAAAGTTGGAGCACGAATTGGGCATTCCCAGGGGACAATTGCCAGTGGACCGATTCAAGTTTTTGACGAGGTTGCATTATTGGGCCGCGGATACCGTCACTCATGGAAACAACAGGTTGGTTTCGCATGCACCGTATTGATCGCATCATGCCAACTCGTTCGCTCGCTCACATCCTCCTACTCATCATCACGCTTGCAGTCCTTGGGGCGAACACGAAATCGACTACGTCCTGTTCGTCACCGTACCCTCCAAGGACACGCTCACGATTCAACCCCATCCCGACGAAGTAGGCGACGTACGTTGGGTCACGCAAAACCAATTGCTCGACATGATGGAAGATCAATCCCTCCTCTTCTCGCCATGGTTTCGTATCATTGTGCAGCGATGGATGATTGGCAAACAACACGGAGGAGGAGGATGGTGGGATGATTTGGACAGGACCATCCACACCCAGGATTTCTGTGATTATCATACGATTCATCGATTCGATCCTCCCCCGGAACATATGGGGGGCGGAGGGGAGGCCGGACCGCTGTTTGCTGAAAGTAATGGTCGTGTTGGCGGTGGACTGGATGTTGTGTCGAATGGAATGGGCGCAAAGATTGGCGATACTTCGTAAGTAATTTTACTACTGTAACATTGGTTTTCATCGATGGATTCCATCGCAACCGAAACATTATTTTACTTGGACCGTCGCAGCAAAAAACAAGGAGCTTACGGAAAACTCAAAATTCACAAGGAATCCAAGCTCAAACAACTCATGCACATTGACGAAGTATTCTCCGCCATTTCACTCATATACATCCACCCCCTCAAATCGAATCTAAATAGTGATTTCATCCGACGGACATTTCATCCGAACGATTTGGAATTTTGCGACGAAATACTATGCAAAGTATCCAGATCCTTCGCTGCCGTCATTCGTCAACTGCCTCCCACTCTTTTGGTCGACGTTCTCATTTTCTATCTGGTGCTTCGGGCGCTGGATACCGTGGAGGACGACATGACCTATTTTGATTCCAACGAAGAAAAAGTGAAAGTTCTACTATCCTTTCATAAGACGGCGTTGGTCGATCCCCATTGGACCATGATGGGATGCGGCGAAGGAGACGAGCGGAGATTGCTCGAGGAATTTCCAAAATGTCACTCCGTTTATGCGGCACTGCCCGAAAAAAGTCAGCGGGTCATCAGCGACATCACGCAACGAATGGCTACCGGTATGGCGGAGTTTGTCGACAAGGATCTCGGGCAGGGGACTGTGGACGTCCAACAGTATAATCGATATTGTCATTTCGTGGCTGGATTAGTCGGCGAAGGTCTCAGTCGTCTCTTTTCTGTGTCGGGTCTGGAACACCCATCTCTCGCCACGGAACTGTACTTGAGCGATCAGATGGGATTGTTCTTGCAAAAGACGAATATCATACGCGATTATTTGGAAGATTATGTCGACGGAAGGGCATTCTGGCCTCAAAGTGTCTGGAAGAAATACAGTGCCACGGGTGATCTCGGGTATTTTGCCAATCCTACGACGACAGAAGCACGATCCGCCGGTTTGAACTGCCTCAATGAATTAGTGACGGATGCCTTGGAACTGGTTCCTGACTGTTTGTCGTATCTATCCAAACTTCGTTGCACCGAGGTGTTTCGGTTCTGTGCCATTCCTCAAGTCATGGCCATTGCTACCTTGGACAAGTGCTACCACAACGACAATGTCTTTACCGGCGTCGTGAAGATACGCAAAGGAATGTCATGTCTACTCATCAATAACACCACTGATGTTTTTGGCGTGCACACCATTTTCAATAAATTTGCATCAAAAATAATGAAAAAGGCCGAGTCGGCACGCCGAAGTGGATTCCATGACCCATCCTACGATAGGACCATTCAAGCATGTCAGACGATTCTCGAATTGACCGACGCCGAAGTACGAAATGGAACCAGTCAAGGATCTTTGATAAAGGCTGCGATTTTCATGGCGTCTGTGGTGGCAGGTTGTTTGACGTACAAGAGTCCCATGGGAGTTAGCCGTAGTTCTGCGCTCACGACTGTAACTTTGGCATCCTTGGGGATTTATTCATTTGTCCGAATGGGTTTCAATAAGTTCGTTGGTTCTTCGTCATCATCTTTGTTGCCTGCTTCCAAGTTATGTGGGGATTGACAAGAATAGTAATTGCTACTATGTTATAATTATTTTGTTTGTAGGCAATTCATTCTTTGGTTCAAATTTGATGAAGAGATGTGTCATCAACATAGATTATTGTGCGTCACTATACCATTCTGTTTGTGAGGTGCAATTTTGACGGGTATCAGTCAGTTTGCATAATACAGTGCTAGGAGCTCCTTGATAGACTTAAGGGCCGCAGCTTTCCAGGCAGCTGCTCGGGTGTATCCTG
>JALLPD010002335.1:0-10344 GCA_036940065.1 Cyclotella cf. meneghiniana
ATCATTTGATCTTCACATGTATGAGAGTCAATTCAACCTTTTAGGTCACAATATGGCACCTCATTTGTAAAGTCCACTGTGATTTCATTTGGTGATGTCAGATCTCATGGTGTTCATGTATTTGTCAACTGTTTACAAATATAGGTGCAAAACAACTTTAAAAATTAAAGGTTTCATTACCAGGCTACCTGAGGTTCTATGCAGTGATCACCCAGCTGTAGGTCCCAATTGTGTGATAGATTGAAAAAAATTGCAATTTGCTTTTGACTATTGTAGTTTGGCTATGCCCAATAGCCCAATGCAAGTGCTATTGACCCCTAATTTTTTGATAGAGCCCAATAGTCCAATAGACTCCCACCATTGTTTTTGTGCATTCAACCTCTCTCTCAATACACAAAATCCCACATGAACTACTTGCTTTTTAAACAGGTCTAAACCTTGACAGCGCTGAACACAACAGCCAGTGCAACCAACAGCCAGAATCCAATGACTGCTCATCCAATTGCCCATGAATCGAGGCTTCTGATGACAGGGCAGGCAACAAACTCTACAGCCTCCGAATCTGGCCATTGAAAAACCACAACAGTTGGCAGCTGAGAACCACAACAGTTGGCAGCCGGGTTACCCAAAAGCTAAGAACCGGGCTGCTGTCAAACCCAGCAATGCAGTTCTGATAATTAATTAACTAATTAATATAGTTATGAATTTAAAATTAATTAATTAATCAAATTTAATCAAATAACTAATTTAAAATTTAATTATTTAATTAATAACTTCATTAATTCATTGACATAACTAATTCAATGACCTCCATAAACAACAATGGCTCACAGCAATGCCATTGCTGCAACAGTCAGTCAAGTCATGCACATCACCAGCTTGACCTTGCAAGCAGTGCACTAGGACTTGTTAAAGGGTCAAGACGGCAACTACTGCAATAGCTGACTGAGAGACTTCTGCATTGGTCCAAAATTCTCTCAGATAAATCATAGGAAATTTGACAGAAGCTGCTGGAAAAATTGATTTATTGTCACTGAAATAAAATATCCTTGCTGAAGATGCTATTGCACTATTGGACTATTACCAATAAAAGTTTTAAAGATTGTACAACTAAATCATGATTTTTTGCTAAAAGGGCAATAAAAAAAAAGTAAAAATAATTGGCTGAAATGCTATTGGCTATTCACTATTGGCTGAACTAAATCACAGCCTTAGTGTTTGCATAGTTACATTACTTTCTAGCACTTCAGACCCCATGCACAACATATCAAGCAGGAGGCTACAACGGCAGTGGGCAGGGGCATGAGATACAGTGCCAGAGGAACAATAAGCGCAAGTGGAAAAGTCATTAGACATCAATCATTGTTGATTGTTGATCAAAGCAAAATATAGACCTTTATGTGCTAACAAATCAAAATGCATCATCCTTCTAAAAACTTGGTAACAATGGAATCGGCTTCTCCCAAAAGTAAATTCAATGGACTTCTCAGATAAATGTGCCATGAAGGACCTAAAAGGCCCAATTTTTAATTATTGATTTACATGATCAGAGTGAATCCAGACCTTAGGGTTCTTCAATGCAACAATAAATCTGGTGTTTTAATTATTCAAACCACACATAATCACAGAGAGGGGAGGGACAAATGATCAAGCTGTCATGGATGGGGGGAGATCTGAGGGCAACTCCACAGTATGTTATTTTTTAGCACCTCAGACTCCAAGCACAAGTTTAAATAATGATATCAAGCTGGAGGCAAGGATGGCAGTGAGTATCTGTGGGGGAATGGGGATCTATGGCAGCAGCATGAGAGATAGTACCAGGGGAACAAAAAGCACAAATGGAAAAGTTGCCATCAATCATTGTTGATTGCTGATCAAAGTTAAGTTTTTTCATTAAATATGATGTACAAAAGTACATTGAACATGACAAACAAAATACCTTTATGTGTTAAAAACGAAAAATCCTCCTTCTAAAAGATGTGGTGACAATGGACTCCACTTCTCTCAAAAGTAAATTCAAGGGACTCTTCAGATATAAGTGCAATGAAGGACCTAAATGACTCCAAATTTTGATGTACATGATCATAGCAGATCTAGCCCTTAGGGTCCTACAATGTGACAATAAATCTGGTGATATTGATTATTTAAAGGAGACCATGTCATCACAGAGAGGGGAAGGACAAATGACCAAGCTGTCATGGATGGGAGGAGATCTGAGGGTAGAGGAAAAGCATGAAGGGCAGGGATAAACAATGAAGCTGCTGTGGGAGTGGGGCATCTGAGGGAGTTGGCAAAGCAGGAACTGATGGGGGGAGAGATTGTCTATTGAGAGGTAATGGAGCATTGGCAGCAGAAATCATCATGGCGTGGAAGTATTTTTATGTGATTCATTTTTTGCATCACATTTATTTTCTCTTCTAAGCAGAATTAGTACAACCACTAGAGGTAGAATCATTTCATGAAGTCCACTGTACTTAACTATTTTTCATTGTACATACCATATATTAATTTAGCCTTTATTTGCAAAAAGCCTAATGATTTTCATTGGATAAGTTCTTAGTATATTTTATGCTGGAAACTATTCCACAGCTCTTGACCTAGCACTTGTCGTTCTTTCCCAGAACTCTCTGTTCATGCCAATTTTTCTGTGAAGTTTATTTTTATTTTGCAGAGTGCCCACTCATCTCTCTTGTTACATCACACCCTGGTCTTCAACGATAGTACATGACTCTTTCATGACCACAGCCATTGCTCCTCCATGTCACAGCAAATGATGCAGAAAATGATCTGGGGCTTGAGAGTGCTGGAAAGAACTACCTCATCTACCCCAACTGGGTTTACTATATGACATGAGGTGATATGAATTCATCCCAGCCTACAGTTTGGTCCATGCTCTGCCAATGAGAATAAGACCTCACTCAAAAGAGCTCAAGATTGGGAATTTTCAACAATCATCTACTATCAAAACATCAATCGATGTTTCCAGTGTATCACTGTTGTGATCATGAAATTATGGTGATTGTTTTATAGCATAGCAACTTGTTAGGAAAATAACAAAATGGTCTTGTTTGTATCCCCAAGTGTGTGGGCTTGTTTGGATCATGCCAGTATTCTGATATTGCAACAGAATGACTTTATACTGGTTTTGTCCATCCTGAGTTCATTTTCATGCTCTTTCAGGAACAGAGCAATGACTAATAGAGCATAATCTGTGTTACAAATTGTGGAGCAACCAACATCTCTTTATAAATTCAAAATTCAACATGTTAGGTTACACATTATAGAATCAGTAACAGCTCTCACAACAGGTGAAATCATTGGCAGTCACCTAATTGTAAGAGCTAAGTGATCAGATCTAGTGCCACAGGACATGAACAGGTTGTTATAGATGAGCTAGCTGAGGGTTCATTGCTAAATTCACCTAAAGGTTCCAGTTGGAATGCGCTATGCACTGTTCAGTCCAGACTTCTACCAGCTACTCTGCAGACAGCCAGATGGCACTTGGTCTCATCACTTGCACTCTCTCCAAGGCTGCTGATCTGTACAACTCCTTATCAAATGGTAATGGTTGGTATATTCCTCTTGGTGCATCAACAGCTGTTGGAACTGCAATGGAGACCACAGAGTAAACAAATGCAAGCTACCTGAGAACAAGCTCACATTGAGCTCAACAAAAGCAAATAGGAGGAAGAAAAGAAGAAATCTGGGTCTAACAGTGTCGGCCATGATTATGGAGGAGGGCATTATGAAAGGTCCAAATTCGGCAATAGAAGTGAAGATCAGAAACCGTCTGTTATCTGAGAGCAAACATTCGAAAATTTTTAGCATATATTCTGAAGCAAAGGAATGTAGATGGTACTGTACCCATACCTCCACCTTTTATTCTGCCTGAACTGCCAATCCATCCTCCTTTCCCTCTGTCTTGCCCCTCACTCATCCTTATCATCAAAATATTGTAAAGAAACAGCGCCAAGGATACTCTCAACAATATCCTAGCATTCCTCCTTTGGGTTATCCTGTTGTTGATCCCAGCGGCAAGGGGTTGGTCTCCCTTGACATGGGCAAAATTTGGTTGTCTGTGAACACCATAAACATGTGATGGCTGATCCGAAATTCTCTGATCTCAAGAAGCTCTTAAACAAGGATGATGGGCTTGGCCTTGTCATTGCCAATCTATCATCAATCATCTAGGATTTCTTGTTTCTAATGAGTTTAGTTTCTTTGGGATTGTTTCTCTTATGTTCTGGTGTTATTGTGGATCTGGCTGGGGTGTTTGTTTTTGGCTGCAGCAGTCAATGATTACCATCTTTTTGAGATTTTGAATGCAGCCCACACCAACATGGCTCTTGGTGCAAATGCAAGCCAAGCCATGGTGGAAGTCTGCACACAAGATGAAGAGGAGGAGGCAGTAGCTTTTCATTTGGTGCTAGAGTGTTACCATTGCAGTTGACTGAGGGAACTAAATTTTTCAAGATTCTCCTTGTCTGAGTGGTGCAAACATCAGCTGTGGACAAAAAGAATGTCCAGTCTTGCCACAAATTTGCATATTGAACTGACAATGCTTCAAGCCAGTATCCAAAATCTCAAACATTGTACAGATCAACTGGTTCTATGGTGATCATGACTTCCTGTCTGTTGAGTTCATTCAAAGGGATCCAACAAATGTATGAGCTCTAAATATCAAACTACAGCTCAGCCAGTGGTGAATTGATTGAGTGTCTTAAAGTGCAGTATTGTAGACAATGCTGAACATTGCCATCGTGGTAATTTATTTAAGAGTACACTTCTTGTGTGGGATACTGGTGACGTCTAGGTTTGACACCCTACAAGCAGACTTCTTTGATAATGTTGCAGGAAATTCTACAGTCAGGGATTATACCAGATGAATTATGTGGTGGTATTTGAGCTGTCACCTACAAGTTTCAGAATGATAATGGAAAATATCTGTTCATGCAATTTATTGAACATCACCTGTCAACAGCAGATATCCATATATTCAGCCCACAAACCTACCACCAAATGTATAATGAAAAAAAGCACCATCAGTGGTAAACAGGTTGTAATGTATGTAGAGTACCACAACATTTTCATTCCAATCAACACAGGGCTTTCAAATTTGCTGATGGTCTGGAATTCTTTTGCCAAGGGACAGAGAGGGACTGGCTTTGGTTTTGTTTCAAAGTTGGAATTCTGTGATCAACCTGGAAAGAATTTAGTGTTTTAAGTACCTTTTTGTAATCCTGTGGTGTGTATGGTCACTCACAAATCCTGGGAAGATGTTTGGGATGATCTCATTTGTCCTTGTGTTGAAACTGAGTGGAACATTAATTTTCTTGTCCTCAGATGGAAATGTTGACTTAGCATTGGAAACTGGATGTAGGTATGCAAAGAAAATAATATGGGAGGACAAAACTGTTGATTATAATGGAAGAGAAACTATTCTGACTCTTTTATTGCTACCAAGCTTGCCTCCACTTCAAATTTTCATATACCCAGTGTCATTTTTGCAAGTTAGCACAAAAGATGCAGTGTAATCCTCAAAACAAAGCAAAACTGTCCTTGAGAAGGAAGTTTTTTATCCAGGGCCAGATATCAAGCTGGAGACTCCATTTTTCCTGACTTCTTTGTGATTAACACACCAAGGTGCCTGCATTCGGACTTTGGTCAAGATGATGTTTGCAATAGATTCCATGATCATACATTTCAAAATGCTGCAACAGGTAATATTTGCATTTAGTGTCCAGTTTCCTAAAGTGCTAGTGAGACAATCATGATCAAGGTACAGTGTAAAGAATGGCTCTGGGAGATGGCTACTGCTAAAATCACTCCACTGCACAGGTGAAATGGAGTTTCTACTATTGATATGTTCCATGGTGATTGGATGGAGAAGAATCGGTCTAAGCATTTCTCTGGTGTTTATGCTGACTATCAAAATCCATGACTTAGATAACTTTTTGAATAATACTGTCCATGGTTGGAAGATTCATTGTAAATGTTTCACATCATTGGTCTGAGCAAGGAATATGTGATTTGGACTTGTGGAGATTTGCTGTCAAACATACTACCTGGTTACACCTGGTTATACAATCAAATTCCAAACAGAGCTCCTGTGTTTATTCTGTTGGAATTGCTCACCGAAACCAAGGCCGGTCATAGAGGCTTAAACCATTCATGTGTTTGTGGTTTTTTAGTGTCTGTCTTGACCTAAAGTAACAGGATGGGGAAGAAATCAAAGTAGAAGCAATGATTTTGACTTGGTCAGTTCATGGGGTTCTCTGCACAGCCCTCTTCTCTGGTTGTCATGTTTTGGTGGCTGCTGGGTTTGTATCTTCTCAGTATTATGTCATTTTTATGATCTATTTTAAATTTTTTGAGCTCTAGAGATGATGATTCTCTGTTGGATGTAATCTACAATGACCACTTTGATTATAGTTGGGACAGCTCTGAAGGAGATGTATTTTACTCATTTGGAGAACTCATTTATTGCTCTCCACCATTGGATGTAGTCTTGTTGGATAAATTGGACAAGAGACTCTGACAGGATCAGCTTCATCACCAGAAGGAGATCAGTGAAGAGATGGAGCAGTCCAAATGACTTCATGTCCCTGCTCCTACCTCCCAACCAGGACAAGTTGACAATGATAATGAACATTTTCCAGATCTCATGGTTGTGTCTGAGATGACTCTAACAATCAATCCATCACTCCATCACACTAAATGAATGAAATCAATGCAACACTTGGAGATCTTGATAATGAAGAAAAAGATTATGTTGAGCAAGTCAGTTTGATCATTGGATAGAGATCACTGGAAGAAAAGCCTCTGGTCACTGTCTTCAATGACAAGTACAACAATGTCTTTTTATGATGAAAATTTCAGAACATTCATGTGAGAGCCTACAAGCATATAGCTGCCTATAAAAAGACAAATTATTGCTGCCAACAGATTAAACAATGAATGGAGGAATCTGAATGACTGCTGAATACAATGGAGCTAAGACCTGATGAGTTGGCATTGGGAAGGATTGGTGGACTTCTGGTCCCTACTCATGATCATGGTCAGAGCTGAAGATTAATGATTATCCTGAGACAGATTTCACTTGAATTTATCAGAATGAGAACTCAAGGGATCCCTTATGTGTCAAGAATAACTGGTTTTACCATAGTGTTGCAATTTTCCCAGTATTGTGGCAATCCAAGTTGCAAACTGAGAGAGCTCTTTCAACTATGGAGACAGAGAGCATTGCATAGTCTCAGATTTCTTAAGAGCTTATTTGCATTATGGATATGGTTTCTTTGTTGGGAATAAAGACTGGTTTACCAATGAGCAAGGCAATAATGAATGTATCCATTCACGAGGACAATGCTGAAGCCTTTGTACTAGCAAAAACTCTGCAACAACATTAAGACATCCCGAAAGGAGGCAAATAGAGCAGATGGGAGATTGCTTTACCAAGTAGCTGCCTAGAAAATTTTTGAGTATTTGAGGATGAAACTGTTGGTGTTGTAGGTGAGTGGGAGTGTTGTGGTCATGTGCTCTTGGTGGTTGTTCAAATTCATACAAGCAAGTTGTGCAAGCAACAAACTGGGATAATTGCTATTCTTGCCACAAATGTGTGGACTTGTTTGGATCATGTCTAGATATATCCTGATATCAATACACCATTATTTTATGTTGTTTTTGTCTATCCCAAGTCTGATTACATGCTTTTTCAGGAACAGAACAATGAGTAGTGATAGAGCTTTTGTATAATAATTTTGTGTTGTGAATTGTGGAACAACCAACATCTCTGTATAAAGGTCTATGCTCCACAAAATTATACATGTTAGCTTACATTGGAATTAGCAACAAGTCTGATGAAAAGTGGACACAATGCCAATTACTTTATTGAAAGAGCTTATCCATCATATGTTGTGCCACTACAGGACAAGAAAAATTCTGTGTCTTCTGATCCTGCAGCCAATCAGAAAACTGCACGAAGGACTTCATCCAATTTTTCAACAAGACACATATATATACATCTACAAGGGTTCAATGATACAAGACTTTTTTGTGACAGTTATTGTCATCATATAATTTTACATAAAATTCTCATCATTAAAAAAATGATGGCAAAAAGATAGCCACTGTAACATGAAAACATGGCATAAGACTGTAAAACTTACAATGTGAGTCAACTGTCACTGCCTAAGCCAAAAGTTGGTTGAATTTTTAGTTGTAGAAAATAGGTATAAGAAATAGTTTTCCAGATTATTGGAAGTTATTTTTATGAGCTATTGAATAGATTAAACTGAGGACTACAAACTGCGAGTCCTCGTGTTTTTATCATGTAACTTCCATGATAACTTGCTTTCTACAATAACTGGCTGTAGATTTGTTCCATGGTTTATCTTAGTCTTGTCAGAAGAAGTTGGTCTTGCTGATTGTCATGGTCTTGTCAAGACCTCCTGGTCTTGCCAGATGTCTTTGTCTTGATTCCTGGGAGTACCATGATGTTCTTGGTGCTTGGGACAATAGGTTTCTAAAGAATACCTTCGATTTGTTGGGTAATCTTGTACCCCAATTGTGAATATTTGTGGCAAGAGTCCGTGAGAGCATCCTTGGCTCATGTCACTCAACCCCACATAAGGTATCAATGCACTTAACAAGGAATACCTCCTGGGTAAAGATAGCCTCAGGCAGGAAAAAAATCTGGTGTGCAAATGACAAAGCATAAGTGCCATGTGAAGAGAGTGTATTGATGCACAATGTGTGTCTAAATTTAATCAAAACATAGTAACTCTCCTAATATTCAACCTCTCAGATATTGTTCCATGTTGAACCTTTATGGTGCAATTTGTATAACTGATGTGATGGTCAAAGGATCAGTTTTGTATCTGCTTTCAGTTTTGCAAAGGATACCTTCTTTTTGCAGCAGTACTTTGTCACTGGGTTGATAAACCCAGTTCACACAGGCCATGTTTTCTCTTTCTGTGTTTTGTCTATTTCTTTTTGGCTGTATTCCCCTACTTTTGTCCAGACAACCAGGAGTGGGATTTCAAACAATATGTCCCTTCCAAAAATTGCTGCATCTGGTGAGGTTCCAAGTACTGTGTGATAGGTAGAGCAGATGGCCCATGCTGCATAGGTGAGATAGTTGGCAATGTCATCCTCAGTGATTGTGTCGGCAATGTCAATTTTGGTTATGGCTATGATTGTTTGATTCACCAGCTGGAGTATTGCATTCACTTGTGTGTTCTTGACACTGGTTGGCTTAAGCTTCAGTCCATATGAGTCACAGAGGGTCTAAGAGTGAAGTTTGAATTCACTTTTGCTGTTGTAGATTATGTATTGGCTACATGGGTAATGGCTAAGCCAGATCCTGCTGACTATTGATCCTACTGTGGCTGATGTCTTGTCAAAGTAAAGTTGCTTTGTTTTGAAAGGTGCATCCTTGCCTTGTTGCCTCTACCCATAGGAATATCAAGCTCAGATAGCTGTGATATTGGCAACTCCACAATCTCAAACCAACTTGTTGCAGGGTCGATCATTATGGTGCACATAAAGTCAATTTGTGACTTTTCCTTGCCCTTGAGGGTGTATGGTCCTAAAAGGTCCACACATAATGCCTCCCCAGTGTTGGTGATTGTAAGCTTAGGCAGCAGTTTCCCATATGTATGTTTTCTGCACTTGTTCACCTGGCAACTGTGACACCTCTTGACTTGCTAGTGGACTGTCATTCTAAGACCTTTCCAATCCATTAATAGACAAAGAGTTTCTTTGAGATATTGGGTTCAGGGGTGCTGTACATAGTGGTGGAACCAAGCTACCGCAATGTGTTGTAGGATTTTTGAAATGACCATTTTGCCATCTACAAAGACTATTTTGATGTGTTTGACCAGCTGGGTGGAAAAACTTTATTTTCTGCTTTCTCTTTCATGTCATTGTCCTAATGATGTGTCTCCACTATCTCTCTAGTTATGAGTGGATAGATGCAGTCCTCTTTGTTTTGATTGCTGAACACCAGATTCATGGATTCATTGGTGTTTGCCATGGGTTTGTTATGCTCTTGTGTTGAGTTGTGATAACACCAGCATTGAGCAAAAGTCATCCAGTTTGACCAGTCATCTGCAATGGTCCATTGTCCAGTCATGACATGGCATCCACAACAGTAGTGTGGATGCCTTGGATGTATACAATGGTGGAGCCATATTCTTGTAAGAGTAATCTCCAGTTGGACATTCAATCATTGGTCAGGCTTGGAGCATCCTGCATTACATTCTTGTGGTCAGTATAGACCAAGATTTGAGGTCCCCAAAGCATGTCTTTGAACTCTTTCAGTGTTTCCACTATGGCCAGTAGTTC
>JALLPD010002336.1:0-10332 GCA_036940065.1 Cyclotella cf. meneghiniana
GTTTGTATGTTTGTATGTTTGTATGTTTGTATGTTTGTATGTTTTGTGTATTGTTTTCTGAGAAACTAATATCCTTTGGTTTGTAGTTCTCTTGTATTGCACAAAGTGAAGAGGACACTTCTTGTATCCTAATTTACGCCCATGTTTTGGACCTTCTCTACGTAAGAGATATATAGATAGTTGTCACCATTCGCCCCCATGATTGGAGAATCAGTGTGCTTGCAGAAAAGTGAAACCTCAGCAAGGAAAAAATCCTTTTGGAGCCATGTATGCAAAAACATTGTGTGAAGGAAAAAAGTTGCCATTGTGGAAAAGGAAACACCATTGAGGAAAATAGTCCTTATTGAGCCAAGCTTGCAGAATAACCTTTGTTGAAGGAGAAATGTTGCAAGCTGCTTGTGACATATATGACAGATGTTGCTGTATGTCTAGTCTAAAGTGTAAGTGCTTGTGCAGAGGGAGACTGGGGTTGATTGATTTGGTGTCATTGTGACCTGTACCATTGTTCTGGTTGTGCTCTCCTAAGCCATAGTTGTGATGACTTACTTCTGTGGGAAACTCTGATTGTTACATCACATGACTTTAGTGATAGACCAAGTATCACATCCATATGAACCAAATGTAGTGCGGGTAGAATACCTTTGTTCACTATATTAGTGCTTTCACCAACCATGTGACCATGACTCTTGAGAGGATTTGTCAAGGTCAGACTCGTGTGGCCAGGTGGTCTCCTGTTGCTCTTGTCTGTGAGCAAGAGATGAAATATGAACATCAGTTCCAATCTTTTGTATTTGCATCACTACATTGGGCCATAGGCACTGCATAATAGATGTTTAGTGAATGAGACATTGGTGGTTGTTAGGATCACAAAATGCTCATAAAGCAGCTGACAAGTCCAGTAGTTGCTTAGCAGGTCAGGCATTACCATGATGTGTTTGACACCAATGTCTAGCATACTATTCACTTGGGTTTTTGAAGGACTCTGGATGACTACACTGGATGCCAAATCATGTGCATGAGGCAAGAAAGTTGAATGTCTAATGGAACTTTAATTGTCACAATGAATGTATAATATGAATACTTAACTAGGTCTAATCACTAAGGTGCTGAGTATGTGACAGTCTGATATTTTGCTATCTGTCTCATGCATCTTTGGTGTTGTTATGTGTATTCTTACTTGCCCTGCACCCCTATGTATCCATGGGAATAGTTGCCCATTGGGTCAATTCCTGGTGAGTGAACAATGTCTTGTCATATGTTGTTGATCGTGATCATTGTAAGGTACATATGTAAATGTCTGGTGATTTTGATGTTTGTAAGAGTCTGGGATAATTTGATTACATCCCTGTTTGTTTTTAGGGAGGATACTCATGGTACATCAACACCTGTATGACTCTCGATGGTGATGGTGACAATTTGAAGCATTTGTGCATTTTATGCCAGTAAATCTATGGTTTTGAAATAGCAGTGGTTAACATAGTATCTTATGGTTTTTGGAACCATGTAGATACATCACAGCTAGAAATAGCACTTAGAGAAGTGAATTTCTTTCGGTGTTGACAACACTTAATATTGTGCTCTTTATAATTTCTGTGCCGTTGACAAGCTAATTAAGCCCTACCAATGTTTTATGTAAAGCAGCTGGTTATCAAATATTAGCATGAATGCTTCACAAAGCACTGCAATCTCTATGCAGAGAATGTTTGACTATCTTTTTGGGGGACATGACAGTTGTTATTATGCAGGATTTCTCACAATGTGTTGTTCTGTGGTATGACAAAATTTGTTCATGGATTCTATGGTTTTGGTTTTGTTGCTCAGTTGAGTCTTACACTTTTGTTATGGCTTGTGCAGAAAGATTACACTACAAGTGGTCATCCGTGAATTCTTCCTTCAAGAAAAGAAATACCCTATAAAGATGACTGCATGCATCCCTACTGAATGGGATTCATTTTCTGATGGTAAACCTATCAGAAGGTCACATATGAGAAGCAAACACTAGATGTTGTTTTTCTTAGTAAGACTTTTAAGCCACAAAGTACACGTCTAAGGATTCAATTTTGATCAATGCATCTTTGCATTCTGCATTCTGAGATGCTTTACAAGAATGCAAGTGTACCTTTCAATTGACAGGAGGTTGGGCAGCTCTGGACCTTGTTGGGGCAAAAATTGTCTTACATAAAAAATTTCTCTTTGTTGTACTCTGTGTCATGAGCCTGATAGTGGCATAAGTAACTTGGTACTTCCTCTTACAAGCAGTTGTGAGAGGAAGGAGATGATCCAAATGCCTTGTCCAAAGATAAGTGAAGTACTGGAACCACTAGTAGCTTTGAGTTCCTTGTATGTGCAATTGTTCAGAGAGTGTTTGTCTGCTTTTTGATTTATTGAAATCATATGATATTGGGTATTTTTTATGTCCTCTTAGTCTTTGTGCAGAGCTTGGTAATTTGCTTGATGTTTCAACCTGATTCTTGCTACCTGGTAAGATCAACCTAATGTTTCTTTAGAGGTGGCCTTCCAAGCTAGCCTTTGAAAACAATTTGTTGGTTGCTCCAGATGAGTTCATGTTGAGAACTGTATGTCATCATTAGCTCGAAAGAATGTGCATTTAAAGCACATGGAGAAACTTATGCTGTCAATCGTTTGACTGTGGCAGGTCTCAACCAGCCCAGTGTCTTGTACACATGCACAGATTCCAGATGCATCAGTATCTAGACTTATGAATGAAAGGCTTGTTTTGAAGTTGCTGTTGTTGCAGAGTGGTTGACCTTGGACAGCTTCCTAACCAGGTGTCCTTTTTACTTCTGCTAAGAACCAATGTTTTCATGTCTAGTAAGACTGCTTATAAATTGGATGTTGTTTTTTGTTGTACAGCCGATTCTGATGATGACTGTTAACTAAATGCACCTGTTCTGTATGTATGTTTTCCTCTCATTATTTTGTGCCTTCTTTGTAGACAGGTATGCTCTGTCTTTATTTGGTGTAGACCTTCCTCATCTTGACAAGTTAAGGGAGATGGGCAGTTTCTTCCAATCACTGAAGCTCCATCTAACAGTTCCTGTTGGCTTGAAAAACTTCAGTAGCATTTTTGTAACTGAGCTTGTAGTGTTTCCTAGTATCAAATATTCTTTTGACCTGGCTTGAAATGTCTGCTATTTATTAATACCTCAGAAGAGTATTGCACTGGAGTGGTTAGCTCCATCCTTTCAGGTTGGTGTGGCTTGAGAAGAGCAATATTGCTCAAGCAGTTATCTTGTGAATGCCTGTTGTGACCTGGGTGCTGGTGCAACCCTGGTTCACAGCTTTCAGCAGATTAATGACAATCACTGGCAAAGTGATTTCAATTATAATGTTATGATTTTGGTTGTTCAAAAATCTGTAACAATTTTGAACTCTGTCATGATAATGGTAAGGACTGAGATCATATGCTGGCTTGGTCACCCTGAGTCAATTCACTCATTTTGTGTGACTTTGCCCTTCCATTACTTGTAAGAAGCACACCATCCAACGTATGCCATGACTTTGACACCTACCACGTTGGGTAGGGAAAACATATGCAAGTTCCTATAATTGGAAAATGAGGGATACCAAAGAGAAATGTCCTTTTGGCTCCTATGCTACTGTGGCAACACTTTGTCAGGGGTTTGGAACCTCAAAAGATTTGATTTTCAGTTGATTTTTAGTGATACCTTGCTTTTTATGTCCTGTCCTAGCACATGTGTCTTTTTCTTTGCATTGGGAAAGCATTTATACTGCTGAGAAAATAATTCAGGACACTATTTTTTGGAATTTTGTCCTTGTTTGCATTTGCATCAACATTTTACTTGGAATCTGAAGTAAGCTACGTATCTATGAAATCAGATTATTTAAATTTGATTTTTGAATTTTTGTGAAGAAATTTCTTCTCTTTTTTGAAAAAAACCTGAAGGACAGTGAGTTTGCACTAATATTATAATTAGTTTCACTATTTTGTTTTAAGCCATTAATTTTATTTGTTTGGACTAGAGAAGGTGCAGGGATATCCACAGCTTCCTTACATAACTTTTTGTTTTTAACCTCTTTCATAGCTCTTGGACTTCTGGTTCAAAATGGTAGCAGGATGAAAAAAATTCTCATCTTGTAAGGTCATTTCTCCGTTTTTATCACAAGATTTGTGAAGAATTTGGGTGCCTGTTTTTTCTGTTGAAGATTTGTCTAATTTGTGCAATGATCATGAAGAAATCGGACATTCATGAGAATTTAGACAGAAGGCCTTTCAAAAAGGTACCTTCGCCATCTGGTAATCAAAATGTAGTCATTAGGAGGTTTTTGACTCCATGTTGTCTTGACGCATGGATGGGACTCGATGATGTACCATGAACTTATGCTCTTTGGGGTAGTTTTATTCCTAAGCTCGTTTTTTGATTGCAGGCTTGATTGTGAGGGTCTAGTCCTGTCACAAGCGGTCCTTTTGTTGAGATCATGACCACAAAGGCTGATTCATGATCACATTGATCAAATGGGCTGTGCTGTATTCCACTCCCATGTCGGTAGGACTGATGCAAGCTCGTACAAATTGAGTGGGCTATACCGTGACCAAGGATTTGTGTGCTATCCTCTTAAATTGATCTCAGGCAATATTTGCCCATAATAAAATTCCATTGGTTGTCGTCGAAGTACCTTATGTTTTGTTGGACTTGATATTGAATCCTGAGGAAACCTATGCTTGAGCCTAGCCTGCATTATACTACCATTGCCAAAATTTGTTTCAGGACAAGAATTTGCATGAAAAAAAAATAGCAAGAGTTGATTGGGAATGCAATCCTACTTGTAGTACGGAAACTTCAAGTTGAATTGCATGGTCATTTTCATGTGATGGGCACCACTTGGGGGTCACCAGTTCATCTTTCTTGCCATTTTAGGCTTAAGAAAGATTTTTGGGTCATTTAGGCCCTAGAGGTCATTCTTTATGTGCCACATACGTATGCTATTTATGTATTCTAGTAATTTTTACTCTGTTTGGTTACTGCGCATTGATTGATAACACATAATTATGGATTTAGGCTTGACGATGTAGCCTATTCAAGATTTTGTCTTATAAAATGATGTTACATGCATTGCAAATGGAAAAAATCCAGTGGCAATATGAAATACCTCTTCTCCTTTTAGGACAATAGTCTACTTTGGACTGTCTGTTTAGTGTTTATATTGAAGGGCTTTATCGAGCTATGGTATTGGGTACCAACTGTTTTAATTTGCCAGTTGTGCATTTACACGTCACTTAGGGGTCTTTTTTACTGGTGCACACTTTTGTGCTACCAACAACTCTGCTAGATGGAGCCGAGTATAGCCATGTCAGATGGGAACATGGTGTCAGTGATGTGTCTGAGTTCATCATGATGTCTTGGCTAGTGAGGTCTCACAACAACTTGCTGAGTGTGTAATCACTCAGCTGTGGACTATTGCACGATAGTGACCAAAACCATTTCCTGGGGGAAGTTTTTAGGTAGTGACGAGTAGAAGTAGATATTCTGGATGATCGGGCATTATTGTTTCTAATGAACTTTTGAAATGATTTAAACTGAGGACTGCAAACTGTTAGTCCTCAGGTTTTTATCATACTAAATTTATGATAATTGATTCTCACAGAGATTGGCTGCAGGCTGTGGCAGTTGCATGACTCAATCCTTTCTTTCAACTGCCAGCAGTTGAGAAAGAAGTCATTTATTTGGGCATGGTGTTTCTGAGAGATATACGAGGTATGTATGTATGTTTGGATATTGTTTCCTCAGGAACTAATGTCCTATGACTTTGTACTTCCTTTGTGTTGCACAAAGTGAAGAGGACAATTCTTGTGACTTGATTTAGGGCCATATTTTGCACCATTCATCCATAAGGGGTATTGTCAATACTTGGCTCATGTCAGTGACTGATACATTGCTGTTCTTTCACACAGTGCCACTCTAGATGGTTATTGGAGCAGGGGCAATGCTGTACCAGAAAGTCAGGAGCATAGTAATCCCACCTGATGATGTGATTTGTGAAGTAGTTGATCACTGCCTTGACACTTTTGATTTGAAGTAACTTGTTTGCAAGAAAAGGGATAGAAATTGAAATGAAGATTGCTACCGTCATAAAAAGAAGAGGAAAATGAAACAATATGATGGTTAAAGGGTATATGATTTGGTCAGATGCAATTGGTCAAGTCCACACCCTCAATTTGACAACAGTCAACGTGAATGCAGCTTCCACATCAAAAGGTGGATTGTAGACCACATCATAGGTCTTTACTTGAAGCAAAGCACCTTTTAGCAACAAACAAGATATGCAAATGGACAACTTTCGATTTCCCTCTATGTGAAATTAATGACAGTATGTAGGATGCTTTGCGAAAGTGTTTCCTTTAGTTCATTTCTGGTTAATTATCAAATGGGAGAATCTACTGCAATATCTTATTTCCATACACTTTGTTATGGAGTATTCAGGTGACATATATTTCTTGGGATGAATGTCCCAGTGCATGGATAAAACAGTTTCTTGAGAAGGAGGGGCATGTATCTAGAAGTGGTAGCTGACTATGACATTTCATCTGATTTGCACCATTTGGGTTTGCATGTTGCCTTGAATATCATTACGTATATGGGATCTTCTTCCCTCTTTGAATCTATGTTGGATGGTACACATGACAATCTTGTTTTGGGTTTAAATTCAACAGATAGCACTTTGATCAGATTTACATCTTGTTGATAGCCATCCATGGATAAAGCATGCCTACCAACAGTCAATGACCCCTTAACAAACATTGACAGGTACTTTGCCAAGGCACAAGAGTCATGGAGGATGGTATTTGAGAGGGAATTTAACAATAGGAAGAAGAAGGTTTTGATAACAAAACAGCTAACTCAGATGCATGGTAGGCAATATATTTTCTGTGTTGCTCTTTCTATCATAGTCATACACGACATGATGGTATGGTAAAGGTTTGTTTGGAGAATGGTCATATGGAAGGCAAAGACTGCTGCAACAAAATTAGCAGTGACAGTGATGAGTGTGAAACAACAAGGGTCAATGTAAATGGTGAAGAAAAAAATGATGATGTTGAAGATAGAGACAGAGATATGGACGCTTTGATGTAGATGCCAATGATGCACATTCCTTACTCCATGTCAAATGTCGAATTGCACAGAGGAGGGGGATGGATGAATACAATGCAAAGTCAGCATTGATATTGCAAATGCAGTTGAGAAACAACTATACAAAGAACATTTTGAAAACAAGAAATATGGAGGTGAGCTTTACACAAATTGTCTTGCAGCATGATCTGGTGGCATTCTAATCAAAATGAGGCACAAACAGAACCACTGTTGATGCAATCCAGTTTGGGAGTGGGCTGATGATTGATTGTTTGTTACAGAAGGAGTGCTTCCATCCACTCCATCTTCATCCTCACCCAAAAAATACTTTGGAGATGAGAAGTGAGAAATTTGTATGCAAAAAAGTAGCAATGGAAGGAATTGGTAGGATGTCCCTTTTGCCCTCTGTGTGTAGATCTCCTTCATCTGTAAAAAGTACTCATTGTCACATTGCTGTCAAGATGTCAGAAAATGATTTTCACAATAGTGTAAACTTACTAATAGCAGTCTGAAGGGATTTTTTCCAGTGCCCTTTCAAAGAATCAAGTGATCCAGTTTCTGGAATTTCGGTGTAGCTTGGATTTGTTTCATACATCTTGTTTGCTTTTGCTTCTAGATCATGAAGTTGCTGCTGGACTCACACCTGGAATGCTTTATTTTTTTGATTGGTACCATATTTAAATGCTGCTGACAGTAATCCATGCACATACAAGCAAAAGTATACTGTTGCTGCTGAACAAAAATGAGCTTGATGATGGTACCTTGGGTGTTGAGATCTTTTCCCTTTTGGACCACTCTAAATCAAATAGAGTCACACTTTCTGCATCAACCTCAGCATCATCATCTTCTGATTCTGATTGTGAATGGACATTGTTAGGATCACTTATACTTCCTGAAACGCAACTTGCCCAGTGTTCCAAAAAACAGTAAACAATATGTCTCAGGTGGAGATGATGCCCTGTGTACGACAATACAAGAAACAATATATGCTGGGGCAGTTGAGGGCAATACTTGTGCAAACTCATAATGCAACTATACATTTTGGGGCAGCAAATGATGCCTCTTACTCAATGAAACACGAACCATCCACCATTGAAATGGGATTGATGGCATAAAATTTGATAGTTGGCATGCAAATTGAGGTATTTTGAATGGTTTTGGCAAATTCCTTCATCTTTCATCAGGAGGAAGTTCAGTATTCAATGTTATAGCCCCCCTCTGCCAAAAATTAAAATAGGACCTGGGTCTATCTGGCATCTTTTGGTGGATCTGATGAAGAAGTCAATGGGGTGTAAAATTTTTAAACAGTCAAATGTTAAGAACCCATGGCAGCATGCATTTTGGGGGTCTAATGCCTGGCTCATAACAAAACTTCCCAAAAATAGACCTTATGGTTACAAACAATCTAATTAAAAATAGCTGGTAGGAAGAGCTTGAACAAGGCTTCACCAGTGCCTGCAAAGTAGGTAGCTCCAGCAAGTCAAGCATCAACTTAGTTATGGGACAAAAGTTCATTTATGACCACATGTATAAATGGGAGAAAACTAATACTGCATTATGGTAAAGAGTCCGTCTTTTTCAAATTTGTTAGACAATTGGCTGCAATTTTTCGTTGTTGAAGTAGACATCACTAATAGATTTCAAAGTCTCAGATTTTGATTCTTCTGTGTTCTCTTAATATACTAGTGACCAACTGGTGTGGTGATTTACAGACAACAAGCTACAATGTGTATGCTGTTTTTAAAAAAGTCTTCATGGTAGGACGTTAACACTGTTAAGGACTTCCAAACAACCACCAAATTTTTTGGTTACTTTGCTGGCCCAGTAACATCAAAGATAAAAGAGGTAAAATGACTAACAAATTTGATGCTGGATGCTAAAAAATAGCAAAAACATGGTCACTTAAATACATTAATTTTCACAGAGAGTAAAAAGTCCTAGAAGAAGTTTGCATGATGAGTACATATTACTACTTCAATAATTTTCACATTGGCCCTGATAGAAAATGACCTTTTAGCATCAAAGTTATCAAGGCTAAAATAGACCCTGAAAGATTCCAGTGGGATAGATGGAAGAAGGGCTAACACAGTGAAATTGACATATCATGTTGTATGCACGATGCATTGAACTCAAGAAGAGTGACCAGGTGTTGGAAGTCTTCAATCTTTACAGTTTATTAACTTTAGACTGGTGCCAGTTAACAATTCATTAACAACTGATCTAAATCTAAATAAATGTATTCTAGTCCAACCGGTCGATTGACAGTCTTGTTTTAGTCTTGCACTTGGTGTTTTGTTTCAGTCTTGGCCCTGAATGTTTTGTTACTACCCCTACTCTGAGTCAAGTGAATTTTGACCTCAAACAGCCTCCCCACTCAAAGCTCGACCTGGTACAATTATATAATGTACTCATTTTACCTGTTCTGAATTGTTTCTCATCTAGATGCACAAACCTTGTTGAATTCAGTCACGATCTCTAGAGTTCCATCATAATGACATTCAAAGTCTTTTGACTCAAGCTCTGTGACCCATTTACCCAGTGGTCAATATATCATTTGCAAGCTCCTTCATCAACTAGATTAAACTTATGATTACACACTTCTCAACAGCGTCATCACGATCTTTGGGTTCTTTAATCTCAAATGCATCATTCTTGTTATCTAAGTTCAACTCCTAATCTCTAAACTCAACATGTGTTGGAAATTCAGGGATCTTCTCATTAACCATATGCTTATGCAGATCCTTTACATATGCCCTCACCAACAGTTTGTGGGACCATTTATCCCAATTAGCTTTCTTTCCAGAGTACTCTGACACATGGACTGACTTGCCTGGAATGTTCCCTATCTTGGTACAGCATTCACAAAAATGACATGAGTATCCAGGTGCTCAATCATTTAACCTTGATGCCTCTGCAATCAACCACTTGATTTTTTTAACATCAAAGCCTATGCTTTTGATGGATAATTTAAACTCAACCAATGCTCAACTTCTTAAGGTTGTACTTTGAAGCTAGGTTGCAAATTACTTTTTTTGTTACTGTCACCAAAACCCCCAAAATGTTACTTCCTTAGTAATTCCAGTAATTCCCCAATAATTACTGTATATTCCTCAGTAATCTGTCCATAGGAGTATCATCTTGTGACATCACACATGTCACATCTTTGGTAGGAGTCTCACTTCCTTTCTGGCAGTAACATTACTGTCAATATTTGAAAAAG
>JALLPD010002337.1:0-10328 GCA_036940065.1 Cyclotella cf. meneghiniana
GATGTAAAGACTCGTGATTGAGGATGTTTCAGTCATGAACTACCGGTATGCCACCTGTACACTCAGAGGCTTTTTTGTGTCAAAGCTTAGCATGATAAACAAAACTGAAGCTTAAGTAATGTAAAAAAAATCCTGTAACCCATCCGTACACTCTTGAAATTCCTGTAACCTCCCTGTTAACTCTGACATTTTTCAAGTGTACTGGGAGGTTACCGGTGTTTTTCATTTGCAGTGAACGTCTGATACCAATGCTATGCTGATTGAAATGGATTCCCTGCTTTTGTAGTTGTTGGTCTTACCTTCTACTGATGAAGTCATAGCATGTTGAAAGTCTTTTGTATTTTGAATCCTGTTGCATGATAAATGGATGACATGACTCAATGATTGACCATCATAACTTTCTGGTGTGGTCCAGCTCAAAGGATAATGATCCAACCTCTGATTACAGTCTTGATGACTGAGTGATCATGACCACAGTAAACACATCCCATTGGAGGTGCCGTGTCCAACAAGCCACAAAGTCAAAGCAAAGTCCATACGGGGTTCACAAGATCCCAGTAATACTGATACCAACAATATGCTGAATCCTCCCTCTTCTATGTTTTTTACTTTTAAACCATTGCTATTGAAGGAATGGTTGATACTGATGTGCAAAGAGCTAATGCAGGAGATGTGACAAAAATCAACAATCACAATCATCCAACAATTTTCAGCATCCATGCTCACCTTCAGTTCACTCTGATCTGTTTTGTTGACCTTATCTCTCCGGTTCAATGGCATCTCAATTTTGAACCATTGCTATTGAAGGCCTGGTTGATGCTGATTAGCAAAGAGCTGATACAGGAGATGTGAAAAAATCAACAATCACGTTGTTCTGACAATTTCTCAGCTAGCACACTCACCTTCTTTGTATGCTTCTCTGTTTTGTTGACTGAATTCCCCCTCTTTGATGGAGTAGACCTGTTTGAGCCTGGATTGCAAAGAGTTAATGCAGAAGATTTAAAAAATCATCAATCGTGATGATCTCACAATTTCTTAGTAAGCATGCTCGCCTTCTTTGCACTCTTATCTGTTTTGTTGACTGAATTCTCCCTATGTGATAGCATTTATCATTTGAACCATTGCTATTGAATGCCTGGTTGATGCAGGTCCACAAATAACTAATGCAGGAGATGTGAAAAAAACAATTGCAAGATCTGACAATTTCTCAGCAAGCATGCTCACCTTCTTTGCACTCTTATCTATTTTGTTGACTGAATTTCCCCTCTTTGATGGCATGTAACTTTTGAACCATTGTTAATGAGGGCCTGGTTGATGCAGGTTCACAAAGAGCTAATGTAGGAATTCTGAAAAAATTAACAATTGTGATGATCTGACAATTTCTCAGCAAGCATGCTTACCTTCTTTGCACTCTGATCTGTTTTGTTGACTCATTTTTCCCTCTTTGACGGCATATAACTTTTTAACCATTGCTTTTGAAGGCCTTGTTGATGTAGGTTTGCAAAGACCTAATGTAGGAAATGTGAAAAAAATCAACAATCATGATGATCTGACAATTTCTTAGCAAGCATGCTCACCATCTTTGCACTCTGATCTGTTTTATTAAATGAATTCCTCCTTGTTGACTGCAAATAACGTTTGAACCATTGCTATTGAAGGCCTGGTTGATGCGCACAACGAGCGTGTGAAAAAATCAACAATCACAATGATTTGACAATTTCTCATCAAGCATGCTTTGCACTGTTATCTGTTTTACTCAATGAATTCTCCCGTGTTGACAGCAAATAACTTATAAACCATTGCTATTGACCGCATGTTTGATGCAGGTTAGGGAAGAGCTAATGTGGGAGGTGTGAAGAAAATCAACAATCCCAATGATCTGATGATTTCTTAGCAAGCATGCTCAACTTTTTGGCACTGTTATCTGTTTTGTTGACTGAATTTGCCCTCTTTGATGGCAATTTTCTTTTGAACCATTGCTATTGAAGGCCTGGTTGATGCAGGTTTGCAAAGAACTAATGTAGGAGGTTTGAAAAATTCAGCAATTGCAATGATCTGACAATTTCTCAGCAAGTATACTCACCTTCTTTGACTTCTATCTATCTTATTTCTGAACTCCCCCTCTTTGACGGCATATAACTTTTGAACCATTGCTAATGAGGGCTTGGTTGATGCGGGTTCACAAAGAGCTAATGTAGGAGATGTGAAAAAAAACCAAAACTTGTGATGATCTGACAATTTCTCAGCAAGCATGCTCACCTTCTTTGCACTGTTATCTGTTTTGTTGACTCAATTACCCCTCTTTGATGGTGTCTAATTTTCTTACCAGTGCAATTGAACACATCCTTGATGCAGATCCGTGAAGAGCTATTGTGTGAGATAATGAAACAATGGACCATTGATTTGATCTAACAAATATTGGAGGGGCATGTCCTTCTTGTGTCAGTCTTTTGTATAAGAAATAAGAAAAATCCCTTCTGTAATTATTATGTTAAAATCAATTTATTGTGATGAAAGTGTGTACATCAATTTTCATTGGGGAGAACCTATAGTTGTAGTTCTAGTTGGAGGACCTATGGTTACGATTTCAATCCTATACCTCAACTATAGGCACCTATAGTTACAGTTTTGTTGGGCTCTCTCCAACTATACTTTTGGTAGCAGTGTATGACATGTACCACAGGTACACCAGCCAAAAAATGCTTATGACTGCCAATGACTGTCTGATATGTGCCAGGTATATAAGATATACCATGCATATACTCCCATTTACCGATGGTACTGGCCATTCTAAGCCAAAATTAGTTTTAGAATAGGTAGCAACAAGTAAAAACATTGTTGCTACCTATACAGAGGAGAAATCGGATCCAGTTATATTTTTAAAGATAAGCATACATCAAAACTTTATGGCTACCCATAAATCTCAAACATGAACAAATCTATTTACAGGTAATTGAAATTTTTTAATAAGACTGTATTACCTATAATAGGCAAACTTGAAAAATCAATCTCACAGGAGAAGGAGGAGAAAAATTATTCTCAATTGCTAATACAACTAAGTTTTTTTTTAAATCTTAACAATGAGATTCATCTTGATGCATTTTTCTTCAACAAGCCAAGTGCAAAAAATCTTAGAGTGGCCGCTGGTAATACAACTAACTGACTGTGAAGTTTCAGCACATCATTAACTTTGACTTGCCTACAATATACACTTGGTAACTACTGTAATTGTTCTAAGTGCGTAAATGTCCAGATATCTAGACCCAAAGTTCAAATTTAGAACTGATTTAGGACAGTTTTTTAAAAATGGCTACCGTAATTACTTTTTGACAAAACTGTTCCAAAATTCAATTTTCGCCATTCTTCCTGAGGAATTAATGTTGATTCTAGAGAGAGGAATCATCCTGGGCTTTGCATGTGCAAAGTCCCCGGTTCAATCCCCAGCATCTCCATTGTAGTATTCTAATGATTGCTGGTTCAATCCCGGCTGTGTGCTGCACATGATGTAGCTCAGTGGTAGAGGGTTTGATTGCAGCATACTTTTTCCCTGTGTCCAAGAGATTTCGAATGCACCGTTGCAATTTTTCGACGTTTTCAATGTGCTTAGTGGGTGACATAATATTTTTCCTTGACGTGAATGATATTCCGTGACCGGTTTCCCGTGCACTTTGCATGCGCAAAGTCCTTGATAATTCGTTGCTTCCACCTGCTTCCACATAGTAGTTTTTTGTTCTAAATGTCTGTTTTTCCAAAATAGACAAAAAGCCCCTTTTTCCTAAAATAGGACACATGTAAGACAAAATAGGGGGTAGGGCACGAGGTTTGGGACAGATTTAGCCGTTCCAAATATTTGGATATGTGGACATTTAGGCACTTAGAACAATTACGGTAGTCAGCCAATACAATTTGGTTTGCAACAGTTAGGTATTGTACCATCATCATCAGGATGAAGCAAGAACCTCACATGACCGAAATCCGCATCGTCCTACTCGGATTTGGATCGGCCAACCGAGCCTTGGTCGAAATGATGCTCAACAAGTCAGAAATACACCTCCATCGACGATGCGTTCGTATTCCAGACTCGAACAAGGAGACTCAATGGATCCCTTGGCGCATCGTGTCCATTGTAACCGGCCGACACGGGAGAGTTTGCATCCCAACAGAAGGAACGAACGATGATTCTTTTTGGTACGAGGTGAATGCAGAGGAGGCGATGCAACGGATAGAAGCGGGAGGAATGTTGGATCACTCTTTGGTCGTCGAGACGGATGGAATCACTCGTTGTCCTGCGAAGGATCCATGCCTATCACATGTTGATACATCGACGCAACAAACCATTCGACTGCTCAAATTGTTGGGGAAAACAAACACAGCAAACATTGTAGTGGAAGCGATTCCCAGCAATCCACGCAACCAAGGCGGCGAACCCGCAGTGTCTTTTATCCGCACATCCTTGGAAGCGGAGATGCATGTAGTCTCAGCCAACAAGGGACCGTTGGCTCAACGAAATTCGACAGATGACGAACAATCCGCCCAAGAACTTTATTGGATCCTACAACAAATAGCATCCAAAAACAAGGTGCAGTACCTTCACGAATCGGCAGTCATGGACGGCGTACCCATATTCTCTCTGTGGCGACACACTCTACCCAACGCCACGTTGACCAAAATTCGAGCATGTCTCAATTCCACATCCACAATGATACTGACTCAAATGGAAGGTCGCGAGGGAGAAACTTTTGAGGAGGCATTGCGTGCCGCAAAAGCCATGGGGATAGTGGAACGGGACGAAAGTTTGGATTTGGATGGGTATGATGCTGCGGTGAAGCTTCGGGCATTGCTGGTAGTGTTCTCGAGTTTGCACCCATCGGAGAGGGGGAAGATCATCGTGCCGTCGATGGATGAGATCCCACGAGATTCCATTCGCGATATTACGAGAGAAGAGGTTCGGAGGGCGTTCGAGAATGGCGCGAAGAAGTATCGTTTGGTGGCTTCGGCAGAATTAGTGGATGCATCAAAATCAAATGTGCCGTGTTCACTTGATAATGTGGCACTAGATGATTTGAATCGTATTAAACTATGGAAAGCAAAAGTCCAATTAGAGCTAGTGAGCCAGGCGAATCCAATCTACCACTTGAGTGGTACCTCTTCCTCTGTTCAATTGTACACCGATGTGCTGGGACCAATTACGATGGTTTCAACGGATCCATCTTTGGTAGATACGGCGTATGGTTTATTTTCGGATATTGTTCGAATAGCGAGTTCTAGTGGATAACACTCGCAAGATGACCAGCAAGGAGCGAAAGCGAAACAATAATTCAATTACGCGTTACTACAGGACCCTGGGGGAATCTAGTTGGCACGTTGCATTTGTTTTTCATGTTTGACAATGAAGCAATTTGCAATTCAACCCGATTCTTCAGGCAAGCTTACACAGCGAACGCTCTTTATATTTACTTTCAGTAACGCTCCATTAAGTAACAAGATCCGCGCGCTCAAGTCTATTCACTTTCAACCACATTTTATTTGAATCGTTTCACTTTGGTTCCGCAACCTTCAAACGCAACTACGAATACTACTGCACAGTCTATCTCTAACCTCAAACTAAAAAACACCTTTCACCCGGCCGTTGCTCCTTTCAGTGATCCAAAATTCCACACTCTCCCTCATGACTCTTTCTACATGATAATCCACAACTCAAGTATAAAGCACCAAAAAGAACAAAACTAAAACAATCAAACTCAAAATAAGAATCAATCCGATCTGACACCTATTCTTGGTCTTCAACAACTTCCCCAATTTTCCCATGACCACCCCCAATTGTTCCTCGGCATCCACCAAATCGTCTTCCAACTCCGAAAGCATTTTATTCTGCATTTCGATTTCCTCGTGAATGGTTTCGGCCATGTGCGAGACGCGCGTTACGGCGGTGGAGAGACCGTCGAGGGCGTTGTCTTGTTGTTGCATCATTCGAATGGTTTCGGATCGGGAGTGGGAGGAACCCTCGCCTTCTTCTTCGCGGAGGTAGAGGTCGTCGATGCCGGAGGTTTGCGGCGTCGATGACGCGGGAGTATTGCGATGGGTGCTGTGGAGCGAAGAGGATCGTTTTCGGTCCATTTTGGCTTTTTCGTCCCTCGATAGCTTGTCTTTGACTTCTTCGGATTGCATCCTTTCTTTACTTTTTTGTATTCTTTGTTGAGAATCTGAGACAAAGTTTCGTCGGTTTGCGATTTCTACGTCGGAGATGTGTGGGAATTTGGATCGATTCCTTTCGACGACGCGAATGGTCGTTTCGAGATCCGACAAGGTGGATTCCGCGGCTTTGAGATGTCGTTTGAGGAGTTTTTTGGTTTCTTTGATTTCATGCGTGTTTGTGGCGGTATCCTGGTAAATTCGAATATTGATGGATTTTGTGAATGTCCAATGATTGTGGTTGTTGATTGTTGATATTGGGTATATTTTGTTTACATGGATGATAATGCGTCGGTGTAAGTATAAAATTAATGAGAACAATGCCGCAGAATCGACGAAACGTACATGATGTGAATAAAAATGAACTTTTTAAACAACAACACTGAATAAAACCAAGCCAAACGATCGACAGCGCTTCTCACCGTGGTCCTCACAATTTGCAAATATCTCTCCAACTGTTCCTCCACCAACAATAATTTCTTGACCAAATCCCCTCGAAACATGTAGAATGGATCATCCTGCGCCATCGACGTTGTTTCATAATAATTGGAATCGTAAGACGGCGACGACGCCGAACCTGCCATGGATACAGCAGTCGACAAGGCGCCGTCATCGTTCTTCGTCGGAGACAAATTGGCAGTAACAATCCCGCTGTAGCTCTCTCTATCGAGCGAGGAAGAGGATTCTTCATCGTGCGAAGAGATGAGCGATACGCCCAATTCGCCATTTTTTAAACTTTTTCGGGAGGCCCTGCTGAACTTCGAAGAGAGGGAACGAAAACTTTTTTCATCGTCGTCGACGTCCTCGATGTGACTGCGGGGGGGGTGCACTCGTGATGGGTTGGAGCTGTCTAGTTGCGCGTAATCTGACATTGAATGGGTGAATTGTATGACGAAGGATGGTGCACTACGCTCTATAGTAGATGGGCTGGTGATTGGTGTGGTGCGAGGGGGTACACGTCGTTTTTATATATTATTATGTTTCTCTGCCGGGGCGTAGCTTTCCATGAACGACTTGCGAGAAAAATAAATGTACCTTCGGAGGAACTGGATATAATGAAATGAATGCTAGTTTACCCGACAAAGAGGAGGTGTCAACGGACTCTTTGCACAAGAAATTGTCGTAACTTTCACAACAAAATCAAAGCCTGCCCAAACGAACGGAAACGAATAAAAAAGAAATTGTCTCTAATCCCAACGTCTGTCTGCCGTGTGATGGCTTGGGCCATCTCGCCTGCCCTTCGCCTGCCCTCCATCACCTGTTCAATGAGCCATCTGGAACCATCACACCCCTCTCAAGAGAACCGATGAAAATCATTCTTTGACAACACACCAAAACCACTGTGTCGTGCACAATGCGGGAGACAGTAGTAACCGCCGACATCCGCCCTCTTTATTGAATTCAAAATCTCAACAAACCGCAGCCTGACACAGGACGCCACGCCATCGAATCCACCAAACCTCCAACATTCTGCGGGACCATTCAAAAACCACACACCTCAACCAACTCAACATCAACCATGGCGACCCGAGCCTCCTTCGAAAACACCAACGAAATCGGCGTCTTCGCCTCCCTCACCAACGCCTACTGCCTCACGGGAATCAACCGCTCCGAAAACTTTTACTCCCTCTTCGAATCCTCCCTCTCCCAGCACATTCCCGTCGTCCACGCCACGGTGGCCGGCTGCCGATTCGTGGGCAGAACCACCGCGGGGAATCGACGCGGCCTCCTCGTCCCCAGCACGGCCACCGACGTCGAATTGGCGCATTTGAGGAATTCTCTCCCCGACAGCGTGGTGGTTCAGCGGGTCGAGGAGAGGCTTTCGGCGTTGGGGAATATAATATCGTGTAATGATCATGTGGCGTTGGTTCATCCGGATGTCGATCGGGAGACGGAGGATGTGATTGGGGATGTTTTGGGGGTGGAGGTTTTTAGGCAGATTGTGGGGGGGCAGGCTTTGGTGGGGAGTTATTGCAAGTTTACTAATTTGGTGAGTGGGTAGATTTTTGCTCGCTGGTGTTGACGATATACATTGTTCGTGTTTGTGGTTCATGCTGATGAAAACTCTATTTGGGGGGAGATTTAGCAGTTTGCGTTTGTTTCGTATGTTGAATTGGCAAATTTTGGGGAATAAACCGTGGGCGTGCCGAGAAACAAGTGGCAGATCGATGGTCTAGTTTGCTTTCTGCTTTTCCGTGCTTTTTTCATGTGCGCTGTCTCAATCTATTTTCTTGCAAAACTACTCGGATCGCCATGCCATTTACCATCCCCTCAGGGAGGAATGGTCCACCCCCGCACCACAGTAGAAGACATTGAAGAACTCTCTTCTCTCCTCCAAGTCCCATTAGTCGCCGGAACCGTCAATCGAGGCTCCGACGTTCTGGGCGGCGGACTCATTGTCAATGATTGGTCGGCATTTGTGGGATTGGACACAACGAGTACGGAGATTAGCGTCATTGAGAATATATTTAGGTTGAGCGGCGGCGCAGGGCAGCAGGGGCAACAGAGTAATATTGTTACAAATATGAGAAGTTCTTTGATTGATCAGCTTTCATGATGAGTTAGAAACCGCAGAAAATACGGTGTTCTGTGTTGTTCTGTGAATACCATAGGCCTGACATTCAATAACATGATGCATTGAATCTCACTGAATCATGACAAATCCAAGTAATTTTCCCGTAGACAGTTTTGTAAAACTAAAGCTTTGGGATAAAATAATCCGCTTACTCTGCTTGACATATGTTTTGATTCATTGACATCAGGAAGTATCTTAATTTCTTTGTAATTCTTAGGATCGTTCATCGAGGAGTTCATTATTGACTTCGAATCCAGTCAAGACATCTCGTCTCCTTCCAATAAAGTTCAGGTTTTACGGAGACTCGTAGTCAGATGAAAATGTGGAAATATGGAGCCTCCTGTCCAATATCACCAAGCATCTCTGTCAAGTTGGTTGCAGTCCATCCCCTTCTTCATGTCCAACTCACACATGAATGAAATGAGGCTGCTTGCACTGACAATCCCACCCACACTCGTCTTCTTTCAAGGCTCTTGCGCTTGTTGAATCACTTTCAAGTCCAGCATCAGGGTGCAACCTTCAGAGTGGGTGGCCTATGATTCATGGAAAATTCGAGCATATCCAGGAGCTGCTCTGGTGACTTGATGACAAGTAGGCTTCCATTTGTGCTGCGTAATATTTTCGTTTCCAATGTGCCATGATTAGCAGTTTGGATGACATGGCAAAATTCAGGAAGACAATCAGGACACAATTTGATAAATTTATTACTTCTTGCTTTGTATCCAATTTTCTGTAATTTTCATTTACTTTCTTTTTTTGTTGCCAATCTAATTCACTTATGCCGAGACCTTACTCCAATCTATAAAATTTTGGTGTCATGTTTACTCAATCATTTTTGGCGAATCCAGAGGTGCAATGAATGTTTGAAAAGCATCCAACTGAAATTTAGAGCAAATCTATAGGGCCTCTGTGGCCGTCACCTGTTCAGCACATATGCATCTGGCATTTGAGGGCTGAATACCATTCAGTGAGTATTGATCACAATTGAACACCCCTTGAATGCTAATTGAGTGCATGTGAATGCATTTGATTGAGTGTGAACATCCAATGAGTGTGATTGAGTGCATGTGAATGCCTTTGAGTGAGTGTGAATGCCCCCTGAATGTGATTGAGTGCACCTGAATACCTTCAAGGGAGGATTGAGTGCTTGAGTGATCCTTAAGAAGCACTTTTGGCCTTTATTTTTGATTGCTATATTTCATTTTTGTATGATTGCTATTGTTAACAATCATTATGGTTCCACGTGGACTCAACATGACCTTTTTGAAGCAGTGTTTTTCATGATGAGTTCATGATTGCTATAAATCTTGGTATTTTACAAGTCCATTTTTGGTCCACCAAGACCTAAAAAATTGAGAATAAATCAATATATACTTGACATGTATAACCATGGCATGATCTGCCAACATCCACTGTGCAGGAGACCATCTTTTGTTCCCTCCCCACACCATCACAACAGATAAATCTAATCTTGATTGCTGACCTAAGCCATTACTACAAATTATATTTTGTGAGAATGGACTATAGCTGACCGAAGCCAAAAGTTGGGGAAGGTTCTGTT
>JALLPD010002338.1:0-10352 GCA_036940065.1 Cyclotella cf. meneghiniana
GCGCGTTTCTGCATAAGTTACCCGGGTTTAGCCCCAATCGACATTGGAGGGTTAAAAGTATGTATTTATGTACAATATGGGGCTACCTCTAAGGTTTGGCATGTCCCAGCCCACTGTAATTTTTTTGTCAAATAAAAAAGTTCCCTTCCTAACAAACCTCCGGCAGCACCGCTCAGCACCCAGCAATAAACATCCGGCACACAAATTTCAGAAAGAAGAAGAAAGCTGTCAAAAGCCATCATAAGAATCTCCATGAAATAACACTCTCCGAACAATGGAATATATTTGTTTCCGATGATGCTTTAGTGGGTACGGTACACCATACCAAATTCTGTCGGAAGTATGACCCACGAGGATATGCATAATTCTCTTTAGTGTAACTGTGTGGTGCTGTTCCCAAGAGGATTGATGGTGCAATCTGGCTTTGCAAAAAACTTTCTCGTTCTCATTGTTGTAAAGAGCAAATAAAACAACGACCCATTTCGACCATGAAGGCCGCCCTCTTAATATCATGCTGCGTCTTCACATCATCGAGTGCGTTTCAACAAGGGACGCTGGAGTACCAGCGAATGAATCGCGTCCAAAACAGTTACCATTTCTCTACCAACAAGGACTCGTACACGAAACGACGCGTTCCGTTGGAGCGGAACATGAATCCTGCCTCCTCCACCGTTGAAAACGATTCCATCATCAAGAACTCGGAGCGAAGAAAAACGTCTTTATCGGCGGCAACTCTGCAGTCCATTGCCCCTTTGGAGGGCAGGACACTACCTCCACTAACTATCGCCCAAGCTCCGAATTCCGAGGTCCTGGGGACAATAAGCAAAGTTTTATCAGCGTCACTTTTGGTTACTGGCAATACTGTCGGATCATCCATGTTCGTTCTGCCCGATACAGTCGAAAAAGTTGGCATGGTTTGGGGCTCTGCTATTTTCATTGGTAAGAAAGATGCACGAAACGTTGCTTCCTGTTCGCGTTCTTCAACGAATCTCACTCATCAACTAATCCGATTCGTTAATGGCAGGTCTCTATATTTACAATCTAGTCTCCGGCTTAATGATTGCTGACGTAGCAATCAACTTACACGAGTCTTCCGACTGTGATGTTCCGTCTTCTTTCAAGGACTTCGCTGATTGCGCGATGAAAGATGAAACCGCTGGTACCGCCATTGGGGCAGCATCTCTACTTATGAACAGCTGCTTCCTCGCGTATGGATTCGTCCAAGTTGGATCATATGTTGCAAGTGCACTCCCTGGCATGGGGGTAGATCCTACCATGGCCACTGCTGTGTTGTCTGCCTTGTTCGCATGGATCTCTTGCACGCAGACGAACGAAGGGATCGAGAAGATTGCTAATGTTGCAGTAATGGTCTTATTTTCAAGTTTTGCGTCTCTTCTGTTACCAAGTCTTGCGAATGTGCATGATCCAGTGGAGACTTTCTTGGCGCCAGGCACTTATCCAGAAGGGTTCTCGGCAGCCATGTCTACTGCAATTCCCCTTATTCTATCGACTCTCATATATCAAAACATTGTTCCGTCGATCACGAAACTGCTCGACTTTGATAGAACAAAGTCCATCATTGCTATTGCATTGGGATCGTTCATTCCTATGGCAATGTACGTTGCGTGGTGTTTCGCTGCATTAGGCGGAGGCCTTGACAACTCATTATCAAGCGGTGCGGGCGGTGCCATGTTCGCCGCCTTTACTGCGTCTTCCTTTATAGGCTCTTCAATTGGGTGTATTATGTCTCTTGCAGAGGAATATGAAAGCATCATCGGGAGTATTTCACACGAGAAAGCTCCATGTACTCTCCAGAATACCTTCTCAACTCCTGCCGTCTTATTAAGCGTCTTACCACCAGCCGCAGTGGCTGTTGCCGTGTCCAGTGGAGGGGACTTAGAATTCACAGCTCCACTGCATCTTGCTGGAGCCATCATTACCCCATTTCTGTATGGCATACTTCCCATACTGTTGTTCAAGAGCATGCGGCCTAAAAACGAATCAGAAGACGTCGTGTTCGGGCAACCACCTGAGTTGTTATTGGGTGCAAGTACTCTCGGCATTCTCGGACATGAGATATTGCAAGACGTAGGCAACTGGGTAGCTTGACTGCCTCGAATCAAGTTTTTCTAGTTATCTCATGAAGAGGAACAGAATTTACGCCTGTACAAAGTGCATGCAAGAAGATTCCTGTGTTCAATAAAGTTCAGACTGCAACATCTCCTCGTTAATGTCTCGAACGAAAATAGCTTGTAAACATAAAATTTTTGTCGAAATGATGAAGACTTCAGGCATTAGAATAATCGTTCTATTACTAAAAGGTCTTTTAATGTCCAAACATGATCATTTTCGCTGCGTGTAATCTCTACATTGAAATGAATCATATAGGGCACAGATTGAACTAATGCATAGATAATAATATCTGTCACCTCTAGTTACCTCATGACTGCTTTGACGTCAACACTAACTCTACCACCTCCTTCAAACTCTCGACGTTACCTGAGGCGAGTGTCAGCCCTTCGATTGGCTTTCCAGTCGTTGTCTACCGAACTTTTCCTACTCCCTCCGCATTCACTCTTTCAATCAAATTTTCGACAGCATTTGTAAATAACTCACATCGTATTGGCATTTCCAATTCGTAGAATGGATCCTTCTGCAAAGTTTTCATACGACGGTTCATCGTGGTTGACATGGAAAAAAGTTGTAAACCATGACAGTTTCAGTGGATAAGGTACTCAGATTCTTGCTTGTTCGACTCACCAAAGCACAATCAGAATAAAGCACATAAATTTCACGCAGTACCACGTCTAAATCAGGGGTTCCAGGCTCGGCTCTATCACGAAGGAAAAAAATCACGAAAGGTTTAGGAAGATTAAAAGAAAAACGAGCGTCTTGCTCTTCGCGGGGCACTCACGTCAAGACAAATTTGATCCCTGTCCTCGTCTGAAGACATTTCAGCACAATTCCTCCCTGTATGTCTTCAATACCATCGTCAGCACCGTCTGTGACATTTAAAATGCGGCATGCATTGTCCATTATTACAAAGAGTTTCGAAACAATTGAAAAAACTGCAACGTCAAGAGAGACTTTGCAAACAAAATCAAACACGAGTAACAATATTGTCCGAATATACCTTGACTATCGATATGACGACGCACTCACAGGAATTCTTATTCCCCGGCAATCGGACCGGCCCCGCCTCGGCGGCAATGGCATGCAAGGAATGGAAGGTACTCCCTATCCGTAGCCATTCGTTGGTCCCTATGCTTGGCGCCGAGGGTCCTAGGGGGCGGTGGAGGATGAGACCGCCCGATTTGTTGACTATGAAGAGGTGAAGGAATCCCATTGGTTGTTACGGTTTGGTGAGGGTGGGCGGCGCGAGTCTGTCGTCCGGCGAACTTCAGGGTGAAAGCCGGATCTAGCAGGATGTGAGGGCGAAAGGGAGGCGTTCCAAGCTGGTTAATCCTCAATCTACCATACCTATTGTCCAAGGTAACTTCATGGCTGACTGCGTTGGATTGGACGCTTATTCGCAGGCGTAGTGGGTGATACGCATAATGTACTATTCATTATTAGTGGGCAATTCTTTGAATTGTGGGCAAAACAGAGTGCCTTGAAAGTTCCAAAAAAAGTAAAATTAGCCAAGAGGGACCAACCTCGACGACCTTCACAATTATTTCACGATTTCACAATCCAATAACGATATACAATGAAGGATGATGATACGGTGCCTACCATACCATCATCATCAATCATCCACAAGACTATGAAACTACAAATCCTCCTCCCAACCATCCTCCTCCGCCTCTCGCTCCTCGTAATCCTCGCCAACAATGCCCTGACATCAATTCTGCCGGGCCTCCTTCCCGCCATAAATTCAGCGATACTTGACCCCATCCATTCCTGGGATCAGTTTGCCGAAGCTTGCTTTTGGAGACGCCATCGCGGTTACGACGGCATGTACGAGGCGGGTACGAGGGTGTCTATTCCGCCTTTGCTTATGATGCTCGGGGAACATGTTTGTGACACGTCAATGAGTCCGCGTTATTTGTTGGGGATTCGACAGTTCCTCGTCCTCGTTGCCGACGTCGTCGGGGCATTTTGCATTTATGGGCTGTGCGAGGCCGTGGTGGAATCGGAAGAACGCGGTGAGGAGTGGGAAATGGAACGACGGACTATGCTAGACGATGGGAAAGACCAGGCGTTGGTCGTTCCGGGGGTGTTGAGGGCCGAGAGGGGGTGGATTTTCGGGTTGCCTACCAAAGTTGCCCCTCTCGATATTAAGGACGAACCGATAGCACTAGAAAAAGCGGATGAGGTATGTGAATCTTGTACTAAGGAAAGCAATCGAATGCCTCGAAATGCGTCCAATCATGAAGAAAAATCAAAAGTCATAACTAATGACCCCGGAGAAACGGCCAATGGACACACACTCAATCCACAACACGCAAATAATACAAACACGCACAACCCACCTTCCCACCCTCAACCAATCCTATCGCCCCACCAACTCCCAATTCTCGCATCCATCCTATATCTGATCAACCCCATCGCCATCCTAGCCGCATCGCAATCTCTCCGCAGTCTCTGGGACATGCTCCTCCTCCTATCGCTATACTACGCCACCTCGCCCATCCGCCAAGGATGGGCCGACGCGACGAACCAACGAAGAACTCCCACCGGAGCCAAATGCGCCTTTTATCTCGCGTTGGCGACCTACGTCGACGTGGCCTACGCTGCGTTCTTGGTACCCGTTCTTTTGTGGAGGGGTATGTGGAGGGACGAACGTCCAACATTGCGTGGACGCCGTCGTGCTTGCGATTGGAAACGAGTTTTCGTGTTGTACCTCGTCTATTATGGAGCATTGCATGGAATGGCATTCTCTTTGGTCGGACAAGATGGAATGGTATATCGAAAGATAATGGTGAAGACTATCCTGCCGAATGTGGCATTTGTGGAACTGGATGAAAGTGGGAGTTTTCCTGGTCCGAGCATGGGCTTGCATTGGTGAGTTTGATGTGATTTGGTTTCTCTATCTTGGTTCCAAATGTTTACCGTTAGCTCTATTCTCATCATCATCGTGTTGACATAAAGGTACTTTTTCGTTCAAATGTTTGATCGATTTCGACCCTACTTTACAACACTTGTTAGTGGGCTTCCTGCAGTTTTTGTCATTCCATTAACCATTCGTCTCTACAGATATCCATCTGTGTTGGTAAGTTTCTCTCGTAATCCAACGTATCCTTTTCAGTCTTAATGTTTTACCTTCCAAGATCACCTACCATTCATCACAAATTATACTGCAAAAAGATTGCGGTCTTCCAGCTCCTCTGGGCCATCTTCCGGCCCACCACGACTATTCACACGCTCACACTTGGCCTCATTTTTGTTCTTCTCAATCCCCGAACCATCGTTCGCATGCGGGATCCATCCCTCATTTCCTTCTTCGCCCTTCCCGTTCCCATGCTACTCTTTGTTACCTTTCATCGAATGTGGTTGGTGACGGGAAATGGTAATCCGAATTACATATTCTTTCAGTGTTTTGCATATGGATTGTTCGTGGCTGTGATTACGTTAGACGTTGTGAGTGCCACCGTGAAGAGGGATAAGGTGCGCAGAATGGTCGTGAAGGGCGACACCGTGAAAAGTGAAAATTCACCGAAACAGATTGATGGAGAACAGAAGGAGGAGCCATTTGATAAAGCTAGGAAGCCTGAGGTTTCAGACGAAATTAGATATACTCACTCAGAGATCGAAAGCGAACCAGAACCAGAGGTTGTATTTTTATGATCGAAATTTATAATAAACAGCAAAAGAAACGGAATAATATTCTATCTGAGTGTCTTCTTTGTGTGCATGCGATTGCAGTAGAATACCATTTGCTACCGAACCGTAATCCGCCAGTATTTCAGGCTGTTTCCGTCAGGTAAAGTCTGCGGCGAAGTTTTCCAAAAGAGATACAACTAAAATCCACAACTGTCGACAGGAGCTCCCAACTTCAATCCTGATGCAAATGTTCGACAGGCTCCTGATAAGTCCCGCAAATCCAATGGAGCACCCTCGGCGGCTCCAAAATCTTTTTCCTCCTCCACCCCCTAATCTCGGCAACGACAGGATACACGTATTCCAAAAAGTAATACGTATGGCCGACCAATATCCCGATGGCATCAATTGTGACGGGATTACCCAACAGTACTGAGAACATGAGCATAACCCAAGGTAGGTACGGTGCATTAAACGTGAAGAATCCGAGAAAACTCATGCGCATATCCTCATTTCTTCGGCCCCAAACGTAAACCATCATGAACGTTAGGGAACTGCCGAGGAAGTGGACGCTGACGAACGGTGCGACAGCGGTCATGAAGATAACCCCAAACATGATCATCATGACGAAGTGGGCCGTTTTGCCACGAAAGTCTCCTTCTTCGAGCATGCGGCAATATCGGACCTATGTTGAGGATATGCCCATGAATTATGAGAATACTTGGTCAGAATCACATGTCAAAATCAGTTCGACAACCCCAGCCCACCCTCTCCCCATCTAACAAATGAACTTACCAAAAAATACATGTGGAACAAAAAATCAATGGAAAACATCCCAAAGAACAAATACGTCGTCAACAATCTCCATATCTGTCCCTGGAAGAAAATCAAATCAAAGTTGAAATACAGAGAGAAGGGACTGATAATGTCCAACGCGCATCCTGCCGTCGTGAGGAACGCTCCGGTGAAGTATAGACGAGAGATTATGGGAATATCCATGTACCTGTGTTAAGATGAGATGGGATGGTGATTTCAATTTTTGTGAGAAATGGGACCCATGACTTGGTATCAATGCCTTTGTTACGCCCCCCGCGAGTAAAGGAAGCCATTCATAGATCAAGGGGATAACAGGTTGAAAAACGCACCATGACATGAAATCGAATCCCTCTCCCGCCCCACCGATTGCGGCTGCCCCTCCAAAGTCCATTATTTTCCGACGATATGAATATAACCCACAGTGTTCGGTGTTCCTGACTCTCTTGTATTGTGGTCGGGTTTTTATTCACGAATGAATACTCGGAACGTCGCGAATATTTTTCTTTCTCCGACTTGATTATCTAACACGAATTGCTTACGATGCTTCACAGGTATTGTAGGCGAGAGGAAGCGACCGCAAAAGATTGACGACGACGTCGTGGAATGTAACGTTGAGAGAAAACTTTCTACGTGGAAATGCTCGGCGATGGCAATGTCACGCAGACAACCTAGAGCGAAACGCAGTATCGGGTAAGAGCCTTGAATTGAAGCTAAATAAGTTGGAAGTTAAATCAATACGATGGGGGTGCGCTAATCTTGGCGAGGGATCAGTTGTGCAGTGTCAATTGGGCGGAACAAACATAATTTTGGCGGTATTATGATGCCTAGGGCTGGATTGGGTTTGAAGAGTTCTATTCGCTTGCCTTTTGCTTGCTCTGCGCCTCTTCGTGTCACTGATTTCCACAGGGGTCTCTTACGCAGCAAAAAATGGATTTTCCGCAAATCACGATTTTTTTGCTTTTCTTATTTCACAGGTTTTTGTGACACCACACACATGAACATGATGTGTCTATTATTGCTTTAACAAAAATCATAATAGAAAGACAAATACGTCTCACTGCACAGCATTAATGCACTTCTCCAAGCATTGTAGATTATTTCCCTCCCTTCTTCTTGAATGCAAACATTTTCGGAAGGTCCCTTCAACACAGGTGCTATGCTGCTAACCGATAACAGTATTTGGATCGTATCAAGACTGGTGAAGAAACAATCAATGTATTGATAGATCACGCACCAGAGAAGGCAACTTTGATCCCTTACCAATTCTCCTCCACATTCTCAGCAGTTAGCAATTCCCGATCCAGTTCATATCTCTTCAAATACGAGTAATTGCTGGAGCAGAGAGGCTCATGCAATGATTTGCTCCAAGGAGATGTAGTTAATTGGTTTCAGATTGTGTCACCTCAAGTTGATCGCTGGCCACCCATTTAAAAGCATTATAACTGTAACAATTAAATGATTAACTCCATTACGAAGGATATGTGACAGATCTTATCAGCATCATCACAAATATGATTCAACAATACACAGACAAACCCAGATCTCAAAACAACAAATGATGCTGGGTTCAGTTGACAGGGAGAAATAGAATGTATGTTTCTATCTCAAATTGGAGAGCATTCTTGATTGAGTATTTTATAGTCTATGCTGTTTTCAATTCTTGTTCAGTAAATCATAAAAAAGTAAGGTTCTCGTCAAAATTTTGACATGATAATTTAGATGCATCTTCATGAATGCTACTCCAACAAGTTTTCTAAGGTTCATGCGAATTGGAACAAATTTGTTTGGGGCATTTTTACCAGTGCACCCCCTCTTCCGAATGAGGCTTGTGCTGAGTTTGTTGGCCTTGGAGACATATTGGATTCCATTTTTATGACAAACCGTCCAACACGGCTGGAGTTTTGTAGGAGTTCACATTATGAACACTGACCATCAGAACCTGATCAAATTTTACAAGGTGAATAAAACATTGTACTTAATCATCATACTGGGTCAAGGTAAGAACCATAGGTCCACTCTCTTAAGCAAGACCAAAAGTGGTGACTAGCCTGACAGATTAGCTTGGGATTTTGTGATTAAGGCCAAAAGGCAAATAAGCCTTCCAATACTAGTGCTGTGTATTTGAGATGTAGAATGAGACACTCCAACTGAAAAATGCAGGGGAATTTTACAACAAGGTATTCAGAGATATGGAAAAATACAAGGTCACAACTACCAATGCGAGTTGTATATGCTCATGATGTGCAAGAACCAGGAAGCTTTGTATGCATGATGGATACTTGAAGAGCCCAAATTGACCAACCCTGATTTTTAAAGGCTGTGTAATGATGTGTCCAAGCTTCAACGACACACCTGGCATGGATCTAATGGTTTGGACACAAGAAGAAAGTCCATCCCCCTTTAGTAAATAGTGGTGGTCCATTTTGTGAAAAATACAGAAATTGCTGGAAAGTCTGCAGTTGTAAGGAGCACAATGAGAATTTGTGCAGTGAAATAAGCACGAGCAAAGGGGGCAAGACCTCTAATGTTGGCTCAAATAAGACGTTGATTTTTGTGGTATTGAAGGGCATTGTGATGCACAGTACTATAAGAAGAGGCTCATAAAAGCACCTGATTGGTAGAGAAACAAGAGTGTGCAGACTGAATCAGTAATGTCAAGTGTAGAAATCTGTTTGATGCTATTAGGAAAAATATTGAAGGAGACAGAGATGACAAAATACACTCTGCTTTCAAAAGAATGCAACATTCCCTATAGTTAATCATTCCCATACCACTTTATGTAAGAGCTGAAGAATATGTGAAAGTACGCAAACAAGAATGGAAAGGCTGTTTCATGTCAAATTTCACTGAAACCTATGGCAGATGTAATATCCTTTTTATCAGCATATTTGAATCTTGTTTAAATCTTGTCTAGTTTAGTTTTCACCTATTTCTGGAGTGGATGACCAAGAGTGTCCTTTGAACATTATTACCATAAAGATCGGTGAGTTAGACACATAAAATACTTGAGATTTTGTAAAGTGTGCCTATCACACATAAGACTTGGCCTTCAGAAATCCATAGTATAGAAAAGTTACCTCATTAGGGTTATTAACGGACAGACGGTGATTTTATTTCATGCATAAATGAGATAATTGATAATGATAATTTTTTCACACACAGTCCCCCTCAACGCCCCCGCCACAACACAGCTCACAACACTACTTTTTCGTGTTCTCCACTATTGTGCGCAACATCCCAAGGTCCGATTGTCCTCCCATGGCTGCAATCCACACAAAATGTTAACTCTCCAACACAAAAATCAACCTCTACATCTTTGCAGAAGCACCGTCGTCTAGTATGTAGTCTCCATGTTCACTAGTGTGCCCAGAATTCTCCTTTGCATGAATCCAGGCCACACAAAGTTTGGAAGATTCATCAAAGTTTGGAAGATTCATCATCCCTCGGGATTTTGGATATGCCAGTTTTTTACCTTTTGTTGATTTTTATTGTTGCTACTCTTCACTAAATTTTCCAGTACCTCATTCTCCATCGCCGACAATTTGCCAGCCTTCCGGTTCCTCTTAACTTTTTTACTCCGGACCTCATTCCAGCCTCCAATTTGACAGTAGCATACTGCTCAGGGTTAGGCTCAGGACAGGCAACTGCCCTAAACTGTTCAGGAATCACTTTTTCCATTTATTGTACAACTCTACAACTTTGTAAGGATTTTCATGAATGGGGGACGGTGGTTCTGGGTAAGTACCATTGGGCAGCTCTTGAGACCTTTTTTT
>JALLPD010002339.1:0-10338 GCA_036940065.1 Cyclotella cf. meneghiniana
TTACATTAAATAAAAGAAACCAATTAACTAGTAAATAAATAATATGTCATTATTTCAATTATTTCTCTGGTTTGGTGGATTGTTGCGTCTGCCGAAGACGGCACCGGGCACCGGATGAACTAGCGTTCCCGACAGCCGCTCCCATGCGTCCCAGCCATCGTAGAATGCCGTCAAAGCGACTATCTTCCAGCGGCCACATCACGACATGCCACTCAAGGAATACGCCCCGTCCCCCTTGCAAATCCCCGACCCTTTTCCTTAGGAAGTAAATGCAGCAATTCCGTTGCGAGAGGAGGTTTGCCATGGATAGCACGATGAAAAGGTGGGCTGTGAGTGGGCGGAAGGGTACAAAGCCTCTGACAAACAAAATAAATTGGCAGGAACAAGCGGCAGCTTAATTAATAACATAGAAATACAGTACTATCTGTGATTATTTTTTTATATTTTTATTTATTTCCCTTGCTTTAGTTTACCAAAAGACCGGAGAGAAGGCCACGCTTTACATGACCTCGGAACATTTGGTGTGGCCTACTCACTGTAAAATACGGTAGTTGTTGTAATTGATTGGCTTATTTTATGTGCTATGAAACTACTCTGAAGATGATGCTGCCTTCTGCATGGTAAAGCATGCCATACAAGGAGAATGCTGCATTTTGCAGCAGAATTCTTGTGTGCTGCTGTGCTGTCACTGAGCTGGTGTGCAGCACCTACACACAGATTTAGTATAGTGTGTAGCGCAGCTGAATCAGCAGCTCTGGTGCTGATGTGGCATTTAGGCTTTGCATGAGGATATGGTATAGTGTGTGGTATTTTTGGATACAACAGAATGTCTGAGGCATTCTGAATATCTTTTCCATTCTTGGAAGATAACAATTTTTGATATGATCTGGCCATCATCCATTTGCTCAGACTGGCCATCATCCATTACTTGCATGCATGTGCATGCGGACACATTCCATCTGGGCATTATTTTTGAACATCCATGCATTTGTGCATTGATGTTTCATTTTATGCATGCTTGTGCACAATTTAATTTTTCATTTGACTGATGTGTGTTCCACTGTAGGTCATGCTTGGGGCATTGGCATTGATGCAATGTGGGCCGAGGCTGTTTGGAGTGACAACTTCTGCCCTTTCTTCCATTGAGTCTCATTATGTCTGAATGGCTTGTGAGCTAGAGACCCTTGTCTAAACATATGTGCACTTTCTTTTTTCCTTCTCTCTTTGAAACTAAATCTCACAGTGCGGCTTTGAATTTTGCATTAGTGTGACCAACACCACCAGTAGCATGGTTGGCAATTGTCATGCCAGGGCAACTGACAGTTACTGGTACCTAACTCTATATGAGCAACCATATCTCATGTATCATGTTAAGAAACAATTTCTTTCTTTTGTACTACCTGGGTGGTGGTACTGACTCCTCTTCTTGTCAAGATCAGGGGGGCTTGTCAATACTGCTGATGCATCCCTCAGTGCTCTTGCAAACCAGCAAGGGTCAGGCTCCCTGTTCACATACCGACCAATGCTCTTCATGAAAGCTTCAGTCCAGTGTCAAACAGCAGGTGATAATGTTGATACTACAAGGGCTGGATTGGACATCTTCAAAATTATTGCCAGACTACTGTCCAAGTTCCCAATGAAGGCCTTCATGAGTTTGCTTTGTCCAGGATGTTAAATTTTAAGGCAAATAAGGATGGCCTTCACTGTATTATTGCCATCAAGCCAGGTGCTTGATGACTTATTTGTATTTACTTTGGGTTCTATGTGTCCAGAAACACATCACCATTGTTGCAAAAATTTCAATAGTTTTCAATTTCTTTGGAATAATTGAGCTTCTTTGCTTTATTCATGTCAAGTAGTTCTTGCAGACAATCAAAAATGACTGCATGTATCTCCCAAATCTATAAAAGATGCATAGACTTGTACTTATTGCTAGCACATGGTTCATCTACAAATTAGTGTTGGCATCCATGCAATCAACTGTCTTGTCTGTCTCAGTAGTATCTACTTCAACCTTGTGAGAATTTGAATGGAGTCAACCTTCTGCATGTGTGCCAGCTTTAAGAACAAGATTGCCATTGTATTGTGGCAGGACTTTGATGTAAGAATTAAATTTGACATCAATACCCTCTTGTTGTCAGAAAGAATACTTGTACTGCTCCCATCCATCTTTGAGTTATTTGTGTAAGATGTATGACATGTCATCTACCATGTTGGTTTTATGAGTTTTTGGATTTTTATGTTCAGTTTCATTGTCTTTGCTCTTTTTCTTCTTCTTCACTGGAGAAGTAGCTTCATCAGTTTCAATCACTTTCTGCTTTGAAAGAACAGTCAGTATCATTTTGGTATGATTAAATGTCATGTATAGAGTCTGCTCCATAGCAAGACAATGCTTCATTGCTTGATCAATAAATGCAATACTAAGTTCACAATGGCTAGTCTGCATGGAATCTCATTTTTGTTGGTTTGATCAGGGTAATTGGAGATGTCACCTAACATTTTTCTGTTGACATCATTTCAGCACTTACTGGAAATTTGCAAAAGAAGGTTTGTGTGATGTAAGAGCATGCACAGTCTTCTTTGGAAGCAGAATCATTTGCAGTCACCTGGTATGGATTATTAGATTCTGGCTGGTTAATTGGAGTTGGTTTCTTTGGTAGTGGATGATTGAAGATGCTGTGTTATGGTTTGGGTTCTTGAGTTCTCAATGGGTGAGGTATAAAGCAAATTTGTTGATGTACAAAAGAAGGCTGATGATATGCAACTGGAGGGGCATTGTTTGAATAGGGTAAAGGCCATGAGTAACTATTTTTAAATGCCATGATTCACTTATCCTCATTGTGTATTCATTGCTTCAAAGATCAGGGACATCCTTTTAGACATGGCAGTCTGTTCATGTTTTGGCTACTCATTATGGAAACAAAGTAGTTTGGAGTTTGAAACAATGGAAATGAGGATTCAATTAAAGCACAGATGTACTTGCCTGCAGATGAGGACACATATGAAAAAAACTCATCTGTAATAATCCTTTGATTTAAAAATGAAAGTGAAAATGTGAGATGTGCATATCAAAAAAAATTACAACTGTATGCTCCTCTGAAACAAAAAATCCAATTGCAATTGAATGAACACAATCCAAGCCTGCAACTTTACAACCGACTGGCACCCAAATCAATCTACTGAAAAGATGCTGCAGAGATATTTCTGATATAAAACAGTAAAAGAAGAGCACAAACAGAAATTATTGCTGGTGATGTGGCACTTTTGGGGGACGAATGGACAGAGCTGGCAACTGTGTCCACAGAAAATGCATTGTACCCTCTGTTTGTCACCCTTGCACCTTGCTGACACCCAAACCAACCCACCAAAAGACACGTCAGAGCTAACTCTGATAGAAAACAGTCAAAAGAAGAGCACAAATGGAGCTTTCATTGTTGTTTACCCTCAAACCTACTTCCACTGCTGTGATAATAAAAGTGAAGATCACTGTCCACAACCCACTCATCTAATCATTATTGTAGGAATTATTATTATTTGGCATCCTACTTCATAATTTCTAATCAGTGCTTTTTGAATGGACATGTTTTCCTATATCTTTGTTCATTGATGATTTTGTTTCATTGCAAGAAAGGAAAGTGCTTCAGAAATGTGTTTATCGTTAGAATTTCAATCATGAATGTTTAGCATTTGAATCTGTCTTAATATGGCACGGTACAATTGGGCATGTGTTACATTGGGGTAATGATGATAGATCTAATCAAGGTTTTCATTTGAATTGAAGATGTTTAGTGACCTTCATGTGTCTGTTGATTCATTCAATATTTAAACTACATCATGCACACGAATAATTGCATATTACAGTATGCTAGAATAAAAAGGCACCAGGATACCTTCAGTAATTTTTTGTTTAAGCATTGAAACTCCATACTGAAGTTATGTATAGCTGATTTTTTTCAGAAAAACAAAACATCACTGGGGACATTCTATATTTCTAATAAAGAGATTGCAAATAATTCCTCTGTATGACAACTGAAGGCAAGGGAAATAAGATGTGGCATGAAGATTGGATGTATCATTCATTTGGAATAGAGGGTGCAGTAACTTAAGTAGAAGAATATTGTTTAGCTTTTCTGTACATATCAACCTGATAACTTTTTTGTAGGATGATTTTAATATGATCTTCACAAATCACGCAGTGATAAGTTTTACCCATGTCAGTACATTTAAGTCTGGGACAGTATGTCACAATTATGTTGTGTCACAGTGAGTAGGTACCCAGTCTATTTATCTGATACTCAGCAGAAAACAGCTGGTCGTATACTATGGACTTCCCATGTGTGGAATGCTGTTGAGGTTGATGGATAATGATATAGAGAATCATACAAACTTGCTTGTATGCATCTGAAAACCCCATAGTTCTAGTGCGTGTGAGTAATATTTACTTTTTTGCCATTAGTATAGTTACAGGATACACGTTAGGAAAGTATCAGGGAAAGTCACACACATTTAAGTAATTACTTATTTGATCATAAGTAATACATGACAAAAAACATGAGTAATACATTACCAAAAACATGATGATTTCCCGACACCTTGAATATGTATGTACAAACAAAGAATGTTAGTACTTAGTCATCATGTTGATACTAAAAAGTTTCACAGTATTCAATACAACATTAATTAATTCTAATTTAACTTGAGCTAAACAATGGAAAGGCACATGGGTTCCTAATGCGGTGTTGTGGTGCAAAAATACATGATAATGTGGGGGTTGTGTAAGTGGCGGGACAAAAATCAGTTTGTGGGATGAGATTATCAAAATCAAAGGATTGGGAGATGACATCAAGTGAATTGTAAAAATGGTGAAGGAAAAATCACAGTGAAAAAGGACAAAAGTTGAATCTGAACCAATCCACACCACTTTTTTTCAGCGCCCTGTTGGATAGAGCAACACAAATGAGTGGTGTAAGTGACAGGGCAAAAAATCTGTAGAATGAGATATCCCTGATCAAAGGTTTGGTAGAGGACAGCATGTGAATTGTAAAAATGTTGTGTGGAAAATCACTGTAAAAATTCAAATAATGACCGATTCTCACTGTTCTTTTGCAGCGCCCTGTTGGATAGAGCAATGCAGGTGGGTGTTGTAAGTGGCTGGTCCAAAAATGGTCTGTGGGATGAGATATCCCATATCAAAGTTTGGGAGATGACAGCACATGAATTGTAAAAATATTGTCTCAAAATAGCTTTAAAAAGTAAAAGCACAACGAATTCTCTCCGTTTTATTGCAGCGTTGTGTTAGATAGAGCAATGCAAGTGGGTAGTATAAGTGGTGGGACGAAAACCAATCTGTAGGATGAGATATCCTGGATTGCAGGTTTGGGAGATGACAGCATGTGAATTGTAAAAATGATGAAGTGGATATCAATGAAAAAAGTCAAACCAAACCAATTTTCACCTTTTTTCAGCACCGTGTTGGATAGAGAAATGCGGGTTGATGGTGTAAGTGGCTGGTCCAAAAATGGTTTGTGGGTTGAGTATCCCAGATCAAAGTTTGGGAGATGACAGCAAGGAATTTGTAAAAATGGTGAGTGGGAAATCACTGAAAAAAGTCATATCTGGACAATGGGAATATTGTCTATTATCTAGGAAGGGGCACCTAGGGGTATGCTGAGTTCAAAAATCACTAACATTAACCATCTTGACTTGGGGGTTTTGTGTCAGACCGACATCAGACCGACCTGTCTATAAGCCAGCACGATTCTGGACAGGCGTAGCTTGATGGGAGGTTAAGTTTTACCTGTGTTGGTACATCTAAGTCTGAGATGGTATTGGTATGTCCTTATTATGGTGTGTTGCAGTGAGTGTGTATCCAGTCTATGTATCTGGTACTCATCAGAAAGCAGCAGGTAGCTGGCTTTATGCTAGAGAGTTCCCATGTGCAATAATGACATGGGAAATCATACAAACTTGTTTGCATGAGAGAGCTCTCATCCGGAGAGCTTTACAATCTCAGAATTGTTTATTCTGAAAAGTGTTAACAGTATAATTAATACCCTTGCTTATCCTGCCGCATCCAATGGGGGCTATGAACATCACTTCCTCTGGACATCTCTCTCTTCTTTTTAAGTTGCTTGCCCTAGTTGCTGTAGCTATTTTATTGTTCCTTAGCCCCTCTTCAACTGAGAGACAGCCATATTTTGTCAGCAGCAGCTGTCATTACATGAAGTTTAATGGACAAACACGCACACCACTTTGTGCCATCCTATGGCAATTCATGTGTAAAACAAGACTCGCCTTCATTTGTTCTCTCTAGAACTGGATATCAACAAATAGGTACAATATAAGTTGGTTGCAATCTTGTTGCTGAGATACAAATCAAAAAATTAAATTCTGAATAAGCTGAAATTATTATTTCATATTTTCTTGAAATTTTAGCCAAATCACTGAAATTTGCATAATAAGTTGAAATTCTTGCTTGTGGACAGAATACTGGTTCCACTGTGATCAGGCTTCAAGTTTAGAAATTTCTAAGATCTGAGAAATTTTGTTATTTTTGACATGTGAGACTTCTTATTCAATATTGAAATTTCTGAAAAAGCTCACATTAAAAATTCAACCAAATATTTGAGCTATTGAATATTAACTTTTCACCTTTTCATCCACTCAACTTCATTTCCTTGCGATCTCCTATACTCCTACTTTCCTACCTCCAAAATAATTTTGTCTTTATTGCCTCTCTCATTTCATTCATCAGAGCATGCATGATGCACTGAATTCCAGATGACTGTTATGCATTGCCACCAAAAGAAATAATAAATCTATTCAAATAAATAATCAACCCTGCCCATCATGAATCATCACCCAATGCAAAGAGTTGCTATATAATTGTGATACCGAGGCTTGCTTTGCTGGAGCAGTGGGAGTGACAGATCCACAGACACATTCTTCAGTTTGTTTCAGCTATGTGAATGAATTTTTTTGCTCAGCAAGACATTTTGAGTTTTCCCTACCATATCCATATTGCTTGACTCAGATTGGGGCAACATAAACTTGGCTCAGACTTAGACACGTGCCGGGTCTTGTGTCCTCATAAATTGCATTGTCCTGCAATTTCCAGGACATTATGCTTGTCCAGGGATGCACTCAGAATATGTCAAGGACAAAAGCAACCGGCTGATAACCCTCCCCACGCTTAGCTACATAGTTTTTTTATCAGGGCAGTGTGCATGTTTCTCATTCATGATCATTAGAACCACTGTTCTACCCATAAGTTGTCATAAAAATATTGGTTCCATTCACTGATTTGCCTTGCATGTAGGAAGTTCCTAAAAAAGGATTGTGTTTAGGCCCAATGTGTTTTCCTCCTAAAAGGGCAATTTCAAAGTGACGGAAAGTTCCGGAAGATAAATGTCTGGCTATTACAAATTGTTCGTAGTAGGATAGACATCTTCGAACTTCTACAAAAATCGTGCTTAATGAAGGAATCTGTATTCGTGATGACGTGTACTCCAATCTGAGATATACTTAGCTGGTTCTCAGTATCGAACCATACACCATGTATCTGTCGCTATGGTATCTGTCGTCATTGATTGATGGGAAGAGGAAACGTTCTCTCCATTCTCTCGATCACATATTATTGGTCTTTTGACTCGGTGAAAACGAGCCCGAGCCGAACAATGACTATTAGCACCACTCCTCGCAAACGCACCATCAGCGAATCAGTTGACGACCTCACTCACCAAGTAAGCAATGTCGATGGCTCCGTTGACACAAGCAGCGAAAGCAGCTATGAGCGGACTTCCGACGGGCTCCGACGACGCCGTGTCGCCCGCGAGGTTACCGAGAGTTTCTCGGCTACTGCAAAAGAAGTGCAGCATTCACGTCCCGCGAAGCAGAAGTCGGTGGTGCCCCTCTCCATGCAACTTCTTCGACCTTTCTGGAGTATGTCATGCTGTCCCGAATGTCTTCAACTTGGAAGCAGAAATGATTCGCTGTCGCCAATGTTGTTGGACTCTCGATTGCGGTCAGTTTCCAATGTCTCCCTCTGTGCCATGGACACTCCGGCCATGCCTCGCTCCAGGAATCCTTCGTCGGATGACGGTGCGACTCTTTTGCTGACTTCCGAACAGAAGACGTCCGTGTCATCCTCGGTTTCGTCGCAGTCTACCCAAGATATTACTTGTACCGTGGCCACACCAGCACCCACCACACTCACCATTTATGACGGTTCTATCGAGCAAATCATTGCCGAATACACCGCCGCATGTCAAATCTACGGATGTTTCGCGCGAATCAACACCGGCGTTCTGACCGCCATTCGATTTTCCCTGCCCACGCTGCGAGTCTCTGGCAATTTCTTCGACTCCGACATGCTCGCGTTGGTCGAGGTCTTACTTAAGCATTGCAACGGGGCCTTGAGCTTCATCACGAGATTGGACTTTAGTATTGCTGGCAAAGAAGGAAGGAACACCATGTTCGGCGGAGGGGGAGGGAGTGGCATGAAGGGATTTCGTTCTCACGGTGCATATGCTCTATCTCGGGTGCTACAGGTATCCAAGTATATCACTGAAGTCTATATGCCCAACAATCGTGTAGGGCCGTATGGAGCAACTGCGTTGTTCGAGGCACTGAGAGAGAACTCCACGTTGACGACATTGCTCATGCAGGGATGTCGTGTTGGTGAGAAGGGAGCGTTGGCGTTTGCAACGCATATTTGCGGTGAGGGCAGTCAGAGCGTCTTAGAGGAGGTTGACTTGTCTATCAATCGAATCGGCTTTCGTGGATGTTACGAGCTCGAGAGAGCATTGAAAAAGCAAATGGGGAGATCCTCACTAACTGATAATCGACCACATCTTATGGTGAATCTTGATGCCAATATGGTGCTACAAGAGGTTATGAACAGCGTCACCCACGGCCTGGGAGTTGTCCTAGCTATTATTGCTGCATGCCTGCTCACCAGGCGTGCGCAAGGCCTTCCATCCCACTACGTCATCAGCTGTGCTATATATTCAACAGCTCTCATCGTCCTGTATACAATTTCAACGCTGTACCATTCCTTTTTTGCTCTACCCACCGTCAAGTTCATCTTTAAAGTGATTGACCGGTGTGCCATCTACGTCCTCATTGCTGGCTCGTACTCACCCTTTCTCATGATTGCCTTGCAACACAACGAGGTCTGGTCGATGCATCTCCTGTTATTCATATGGGCTTGCGCTTTCGGTGGTATGTTTGTGGAAGCAACAATGTGGCAATGGAAGCACAAACCGAAGTTTTCTCTTTCCCTCTATCTTTTTATGGGATGGTCATGCTTGATTTGTTTTCCTGATTTAGTGAATGTTCTCCCGTCCAACGCACTTGGATTGCTTTTGGCAGGGGGTGTCGCTTACACTGCTGGAATGTGAGTACTGCCCTCCTGCGTTTTCGTTTGCTCCAATCATTTCATTATGCAGAAGAATATCTCACCTGAAATCTGCCACGCAATGAACACGGCGACGAAAAGCCCATTTTTTGTACGCAACAGCCATCTGGACCATGCCATTTGGCATCTTTTCGTTCTTGTAGGAAGCATCTGTCACTGGCTTTGTGTGTATTTGCATGTGATGAAACTTTGAATTCGACTAAGAATTGTACAGGAAGTGAAAACATTTTGTGCTGGACTTAATAGCTAAGTGTTGACATTAAACCTATCGTACCACCTGTTCTAGTTGTGGCCTATATCTGCTGCGCCAAGAAAAACAATTAATATATGGTGCCCCTTTTCCTTGTCTCGTCTTTTCAACACCAGTAGTCTGTTATGATTTCGTTTTTGATATTGGCCCAGGAAGATGGCAATATTTCCGAGTTGGTTGACATTTTCTACGTTTTCTCAATTCGTAACTGCTCACAAGGCTTGTTTCATGAAATGAAGGTGAAACAACTGATAAGTCGTGTACCTGTCACACAAGAAAAGGAAGAACTCGTGTACGTAATGGCTAATATACTACGTTGCCTTCGTCATATGATTCTTTCAAACCAGAATGAAACAGATACACCTTGACATGGTTTTCAACAACAACAAAAAGATCGATACTTTATGGTACTGGATGTAGGATTGGCGTTGTATCACTCGTCACAGCGATCTCAACTTGTGAAGGAGTTTGCATGCTTTTGCATGTTCCATTTCACCCCAAATAATCCACCTTGATATTGTACCCTTACCTAAGTCATCTCGATATCCTATGCTTTCTGGTATTAGCCCCCTATTCATTCCTCGGTTCACCAGTTACATCTGCATTCTATCACATATAAGGCTATGCGTGCAGGCAGAAATTTTTGGGTACCAAAATCAAGTTGCATACG
>JALLPD010002340.1:0-10321 GCA_036940065.1 Cyclotella cf. meneghiniana
AAATCTAACATATCCTCTTCAAAATATGATTCTTGTCCCAACAATGGTGGAATTCGCATAGCCACCCCTAAAAGCATATCCTCAACACCCTGATCATCCTTTGCTGAAGTCTCAACATACACCGCCCCCATCTCTGCAGTGTACGCCTCTCCCACTCCCCGATCTACCCTTCAAAACTCTCCCAAATCCGACTTATTCCCACAAATTACCAGCATCAACTCCGGTGACGCATAATGTTTTAATTCCAGAGCTCAATCTTGAAGCGTCACGAAAGACGCTGGGATGGTTATATCATAAACCAGTATTTCTGCCGAGGCGCCTCGGCGCCTCGGCAACATTCATGTGAATTCACTTATTTCTTGGTGAGTTGCAAGAAAAAATAGGTTATAACCCTTTTGGACTAATAGGATTTAAGGTGAGCATTTGAAAATTCATGCTCTAAACAGGGTCCAAATCTGAAATTTGGATCACGCATTTTTTCGGTTTAGGCTAATAGACCAATTACGGTAACCACCGACTATCTATTGCACTATTGGGACAAAAAATCAAGAATAGAGCGCGGGTCGATAGCAAAAGACATTTTAGCGATAAAAATGCTATTCACTTTTGGACTATTGGTCAAACTAAATTTTTGTACCATACTTGATATCCCTTTCCATATCCATGAACGATAACAAGTGTAGAGAAGGTTCGCTACGACGTGTGTCTCTCAAACCATGGAGCAAGTAAACGCCAAGCCGAATGAGAGTGCCACACCCTCCAGCAAAGTCTCCGGCACCAGTCTTTTCCTTTCCCCCCAAAACTTGTGCGGCCAAACCCTCCTCTCCATCGTAGGACGAGGTCATTCCATCCTGGCTGACATTCGCATCTTATCGGAACGAGTCCCTCCTGCCTTTTTGGCCGCCGCCGATCTAGATAGCAACAAAGATGAATCTTGTGATACGAATGCTGGATCCGGTTTGTTTAGTTTGTTTGGCGGGACGTCATCCGTTTCTTCCGCCAAAGCAGTGAAATCTACTGCCGGAGACGGAGATGACGAGGACGAGGATGCAGAAGATGTCAAGAAATACGCCCCATTCCTGTTTGATTTTTCGTATCTACACAACCCGGAGGAATGGGAAGCCAGTCTTTCCATCGTGGAATCGAAAACGCCCCCAAAACAGCAGCAGCAACGAAAATCCGAGTCCCATGAAACTTTGGCCGAGTTGGAACGGGAATTTGCCGTGAATCATCGCGTGGCCATAGAACAGTACTTTGAATTATTCTACTCCATTTATGATTATCAATTCGCTGTAAATCAGTTTACTGCTGATTTGAACAAAGGCTACTTTATTCAATATACCGTGGAAAGTGTATTGCTAGACTTGGAGGGCAGGGCTTTGTTATGTGAAGCTGTTTGGTTGTATGGGGTTATGTTGATTATGATGGAAAGGTTTCTGCCGGTGAGATTGAGCCTGGTTGGGTATTTTGGCGTTTTTCTGTTGCCTTTGACTTGTTTCTCAAAGTCGCTTCTGTACGATTTGCGTTTCCCGGTAGGGCCCCATTCGAGAACGTCTCATCATTGCGTACTTTCGTTTCTGTCGGAGAGACGGTGACATATCTCGGATCGACACAATCTTCAAACTATGTAAATCAACCGGCGTCGTTCCCCCGAAATCATTGGTATACGCCAACTTTTCATTAGATAAATCATTCAAATACACGATGGACGAGGTAAAATTGTTTGCCCGATACCCCATCTCACTAGACCTCGTCAGGAACATTGTGGGAGTGTTGATATCCGACGATATTTATCAGCAAGCATCAGTGTTTCCTAACATTGACCATAGATCGATACGTCTTTCTCGTCAGGCGTCCATGTTATATGTAATTCTCTTTTTTGATCCTGCAGTTCTTAGAGATGAGGCAGGAAAGTTACGTGAGATTGTGGACAAATACTTTCATGATAACTGGGTAGTTCATGTTTATGCTGGGCTCACGGCAGATCTGAGTTTGGAATGGGATGACAGGTTTCCTGCTGCGAAAGTCGCATTGGATAATGTGCTAAAAGTCGACAATGTTAAGAGGTTGCACATCAATAATGCGAAGTTGATTGGTCAATGCATGGCTGAACTACGTGCGTATTTGACGATGGGCATTTTGACAGACAAATTCGTTTTGGATAATAAGCATGACTTGCTCAATTGTCTGCGAAGATGCAATATTGCGGCAAGGTGGCGCATTCTTCACCGCAGGACATCAACACAAACGTACCATGATATTGTGTGTGTTGAGTCGGACCAAGTGACCACTGATCCTAAGCTGGAAGGAAACTTTGTCGTCAGTGATTCGCATATGGTATCGTTGCTGCTTTTGTGCTCACAGCTTGAAATGCAACTGAAAGATATCTTCCGCGAGCTTTTGGAAAAGAAGGAAAGCATTTGGATGAACTGCCGCCAACGAGCCAGTAAAATGATGGATGACCTTGCTGACTATTTCAAAGGGGATCAGACCTTGGCGCGAGTGACTAGACATGATGGTCTAATTATTTGGTTTTCTTCTATGTCTGATGAAATAAGTGATTTGACGTACGAAAGTGACGATCACTTCACAGTGACTGGACGTAAAATCCAGCTGTGTGTGCAGGCATTGGAAGAAGTTGAACAGTACGATTTGATCGACAGAGACTTTCAAGTAAAATCCTTCTTGGACGAATCACGTGGCCTGCTGCTTCAAATGGCAAGGGCAGTTGGGATAAATCAATCCATTTGTGAGGACATCCGCTGGATATCAGACATGTCGTATGGAATTGAGAGCGTGAAATCATATGTCACGATCATCCATACCAGGGTAACCAAGGACCCGTCGAATGTAGCATTGCTGCAAGGCTTCTTCTTGAAACTCTTAAGCTCACTTGACGGTCCAGTGAAACGATTGAAACAACTCAAATCACCCGAGGCCGTGAAGATAAGTGAATATTATTCTGCGGAGCTTGTATCTTTCGTTAGGAAAGTACTAGAGGTCGTTCCCATTTCAGTGTTTCGACTGCTTGTAAATATGAGTGATATTTTTGAGAGAAGATTGCTGCGTCTGCCCAAAAAGGTGGCAGCGGACCAGCTGATAACATTTTCCCAGACAGGCGAGCGGTACAAGGTGAGAGTTCGAAGCATTCTTCATTTTTGCTTGTTAGCAACTTGAATAACATCTTAACTTATGTGTTCGCTGTAGTTGTCCATGATGGCTCATGAAATATCGATGTTTGCTGACGGTAAGAGTAACATAACATGCGATACACATTCGCGTCTTCTTGCAATTATCAACTTGCACAAATGAATATTTCCTCCTACGCTCAGGTATACTTGGAATGGAAAATTCGTTAGTTGGGGAAGTTGAAGTGAATCCTCGCAAATTGCTTGACGATGGTCTTCGAAAAGAAATTGTGCAGCACGTTTCGGAATTGATGAACAATATCCTCCAGTTCGATTTTTCTGCTGACAATGAGACGACTTCATCAATGCTCAGAAATCAGTCCTCTGCCATGAGATCTCTTGCATCTTTGTCGAAGCGCTTGGAAGGGTTTCGGAGCTCCCTTGATTGTATTGATGACTTCGTTGCTTTTCATGGCTCAAAGATGTGGCACGAGGAAATGGCACGCATTATAAGTTACAATGTTGAACAAGAAGTCAACAAGTATTTGTTAAAAAAAGTTCTTGATTCAGACTCGAAATTCCAATCAAAGGTTAAACCCATCCCTCGTTTCCCCAAAACTCAAAATGAGCCTTCTTGCGTCAACTTTATGGGTAGAGTCATGTCTATGCTTGTTAAAATTACAGAGGCACAGTACACGACATACTCTTTGGAGAGAGGAGGTTGGTTTATGAGTGACGGCGGAACTGAAGTTTGTGGGTTAAAGACTGTGTCACTACTTCGTGACGCGATTGGCATTTATGGCTTGATTGGCATCGACAGACTTCTTTCATATCGCATACTTCACGAGCTCCATCGCTTTGTGAAATTCTTCAGGACCAATGTTTCCAAACATGGTGTTCTCCTCGAACAACTGAGAGATGAGGTAAGCCCTAATGTGTTCTTAAGTTGTTTGACAAACTTATTCCTCATTATTTCCATTACGTCAAACTTCGAATGATAGCTTAATCCGGAGTGGAAAACGCCCCTTAATGTAATCTCAATCTATGCACATGGTTCAAGGAAGACCGAAATGTTAATGCTTCCTATGTTGACCTGTTTTAGACGAGTGGGTCAAGCACAGCTATTACGGAGACTGATTAGGTATGAACTTCAACGCAATGCTCGAGTTGATGCAAAAATACTCCAACAGGCAGTGTCCACATTGAATGCTTCATTGTTGAGCTCAAATACATTATTCAAAGACCACCCAGATGATATGAAGAAACTTTTTGATTTGACCATTGCAGTTGGCTGTGGCGACCCAATGGATACCGTTTTTATGGCCACGGATCCCCTGGAAGGACTTCCTCTCTTGTTGTTATTCTTTGTCATCACATACGTGCCAAAGATCAAGTATGACCCGAATTATGGATCACTTGCGAAAATCAAAGGTGGATATGCCATTGATGGTTGGCCAATCATTGTGGGCAGCGCCACCATGATAAAGCAATTCCATCCTTCATACGCAAAGAGTTTTTTGGCATACATTGGGCAATTTATCCGTGTGTCAGTGCAGACTTATGCAGAGAAGAAGGGGAAGAGGGAGGAGATCTCTCGTCTTGCCTCAGATCTTTCGGGAACCATTACCTTTGCAAGTCAGTTTTGTGACATTTCCAATTTGCCACATTCTACCTGGTATGAGTTTGTGCCACAGTACTTACTGGATATGTGTCATGATCTTAGCGAGTCTCATTCATAGGGTAGTTAGTTTGACCTAAAAATTCTACTACTCCTAGCATCAAATCTTTATCGTGCAGAACAAAATGTACAAAAAGAGTAGCCAGTGATGACAAAATTCAATCTAGTGATAATATCAATAAAGCAAGCATTACTTGCGGTTGCGATTCTGTCAATGTTTTCACAATCGAGGGTTCACGAATCTATTTTCACTCGTCCCAATTATCAGTGACAAAATTTTTGTCTGGTTTAATTTCATGTTCATCATTCTCAAAATGAAGTTGATACGATGATGACCTTGAGTATAACATATGAGCTGACGAGAATGATCGACTCTTCAATAATTCCTACAGGGCAAGCATATTATATTAGCAACATGGATTTGGGAGTCAATAAAAATTCAATCAGTAAGACTGCAGACGACTTACCTTCTTCGTTGATTCACTGACATGTGGCCGAGTGTCATTCTTCCTGAAGAAACCAGTTGATAAGTGGTAAGGGTTTTCTTTTAATGGTTGAATAGTATCTTCCATTGACCCATCATTGTCATCTGAAGCGTCACTTCCTTCATTTTTCTCCAATGCGTGTCGCATCACATTCATGTTGTAAGGCTGATATGTCGTATCGAAATTTGATGCCGCGTTGAGCAAGAATTGTTTCTTTGCTGGGGCTAAGCGAGATAAAAAGCGAAAACATGAACTTCATTAAACGGTATTCACATCAGACTCAAGCGAATGCTTGTTGCGCACCTTTCGTGGCTTCATCGCTTGAAAAATCTTTGCTATCTACGCTATCCTCATTAAAAGAGCAAACCTCTTCGTAGTCATCTGCAGTACCACTGCCAGTGTATTCAAGTGGTTCAAATTCCGATTTTTGTTCTTCAGTCGCCTCGGATTGTGTTGGAGTTTTGGTGTCGCGATGAATCCTATTCGTCGAATCAGAAAGCTCGAGTTGCGAAGGTCTTTTGTTGATGTGACCCGTGGCGTCCAACTCAGCAATGGAACGAGGAGTGGGAGTTGCAAAACTATGAATCTGCCATGTAACCTCTTCGCTATTGATATTGCTGCCGACAGGCAAAAGATCCGTGTTGATGTCGTCAAACATTTTCGTCCCCTTAGATCTATCATCTTGCCCTCCCCTCGGACCATCACTCTGGCAATCTTTTTGACCAATGATCTCACGAAGGAACCGGAGCTCGTCTTTTGGTGTACTGATAACGGGTTCGTTGATGGAGTTTTTCCTAACTGATGGGGATACTGCTTTCATGAAGTGCGGCAAGCTTGGTCGCCTGTCACTCTAGATTAAAAACCACCAAAAGCACTATTATCATGAATAGGGTAGATTCGGCCATCATTTGAACGACAAAGTGATAGATCAAGGCTTACCCCAGGTGACGACGAATTATCGCGGATGTTTTTGCAGCATTTTGAAAGTGTGGAAAACCAAACTCTATGCTGCGCAGGGGTCGGACTCTGAATCCTCAATACCCTTGAAGGGTGTTCGACAGTTATCCATCTGCCTGCGGCATCTTGTGACAATGACAAGACATCATTTAGAAACATCCATCCGCATCGGTCTTCGTTTTCGGCCGAGCGTTTGTAGTAGCAAAGCGCCAACTCGCTTTTGCCTTTATCGACGGGGTTAGCGATGTTTTCAATTACGAACCATCTTCGGTTGCAGCCTGCTCCCCGGCGCTTGAATTTGTCACGTTTCTCCTGTGGACAGAGATCAAATGTAAGGTCTTATTCAATCTAATTACCTGTTTCAAAAAGAAATAACTCTTGAACTCTACCTTCAAGAACCATCCACGGAGTTGTGGCACTTCCATGTCCGCAGAGATGCCTCCCGACTCAATCATAGGCTGTGATGTGATGCTACCGATGGCGTTGATATGCCAAGGTTTGTTAATCCTTGAAAATAGAAAATACCCCAACAATGAGAGATGCGAGGAGGGGTACAAAGATTTTGAATTTACTGTGGACGCGTCATATTTTAAAACTCAGATAATCAACGAAGACCATCAAAAAGCATGACATCGAACATAGACCACATCTGGAAGTCATTGCAGGATGAAGACGGAGTATCATTTTCCATCGGTGATGCACTGAATCGTTGCACAAAGGCCAGTCATTCATCTATCCCGAGCAGTCGGAGAAAAGCGAAGCAAAAACTCTCCATCATCAAGGATCTTCACATTTCAACGAAGTTGGATATTGATTCTTTACTTGAAACCTCATTGACACCATTCTCTTCTTGCATAACTCAAGAGTTCAGTTCAGGTCCTGGCATCAATCGTTTTAGTGAAGTAGACTTCAATGTTGATGGCTACACAAACGTACCTTTGCCGACTACTTGCGATTACTTGGACGATTCAGACGATGACGAAAACACCGATGTTGCCGGCAGTCATGTTTCGGTGCATCACGATCCAGGTAACTACGAGCGAATTGAGCGGTTGGTAGGCCATCTCAAGAGTGATGATGTTTCATCTCGCGTCTTTGCTCTAACAAAGCTGCGAAACGCCATTCGGGCATTGGTGCATCAATGCCCTGAGTACCAACACCACCCCCAGCTAGAATTTCCGCCACCCTTTGACGAAAGAAATATCAAACTAGATAGAACCCTACCTTTAGTTTCAGATTTGGCATCACCAGTACATCATGAACGTAGTACTGACTTGCAAGATCTTCGCGAAACCATTCCTCGACCCAATATGAAGGATGAGGACAAACATGATTCTGAACAGTTTAAGCTCGCCAAAGACCAACTTCAGACAATCTCGGACTTATGTGTTAGGAAGTTATGTCGATTGGTAGACGACAAATTCGAGAAATGCCGCAGAACATCTCTTGAATGTTTGGAATTACTGTTCCTCGCAAACTTAGATGTCGCAAAGCACATTCCATACTTGATACCTGTTTTGATGGCTCGTTACTCTACAAGCACATATGACAAGGATTTGGAAGTCTTTGTCCAAGACAACTGTTTGCATGAATTCTTTAAGAGAGGGGGAGCTGTGGATCGTCAGGACAGAGGCGGTCTTTTAAGCCGAAGCGCATCATGTCAACTCATTGAGCCTAACGAAGACTTGCGGCTTGCTATGTGCAACACTTTGCAGTCTGTTGTGAGGGGATTTGTATCAAGGCATTTAGCATTACTAGATGCATACTATTCAGATCTCATACTCGCTTTGCAAACAAGTTTGAGGGATCCGTTTCTAGACGTTAGAGTTGCTACTTGCCGGCTATTGGTCCAGTTATTAAGGATTCCTCAGTGGAATGAAGGAGCAAAGTATTTTTCGACGGGCCTTGCGAGATCTGCCATACCAAATTGTAGGCATAGGAAAACGGCAGTCGTTATTGCAGCAATTGACCTCTTTGAGGCAAGTGTTTGCGTTCCAGATCGAGCTAAATTGAAAGGGGCAGGTTCCTCCGCGATCGTTGACCTCGTTGGTTACAGGGGGGATAATGTGAGTACGATTGCAACAAAACGCAATTAAATTGAAGCATGCCTTACAACTCTGGAATATCAACTATGCTCCAGGTTCTTCCGATTGCAGCATTTTATGAATCCAGTTGTGCCGTGTCTGTTAACACTCTGGCAGAGTTGTCATCGCACCAGAATCCTCGCGTTCGGCTTCGGTGTTGTGAAATGCTTTCTAATTTTCTAGTCTTCCTCCCTGATAGATATGACCACCAGCAGCGTCTGCTTCCATATGTCTTGTCGTTCGTCAATGACAGGTCACGCGATGTACAGTGTACAGCTTTGGAATGCATTGAACGATGTGGGTCGCAGTATGCAAACGAACATCCGGATGATGTTTTAGAGAGATTGCAACTGGGTGTTGATGGAGACAATTCCATCGCATACAACATTGGATTGCCAAGTCCATTCAGCCGCCGACCAAGCTTGGGGGCTAGACTTTTTGTTCGTTCCAACATAAGCCGATTCTATCTCGCATTACTCAGTGAGTTATCAAACTGGAAGGACCAAACAAGAAAGCGGTCGGTGGATCTTTTGTTGATATTGGTTGTGTATTGTGAAGAGCATCTGACGAAAGATTTCCAGTATACCATCAATTCCGTGGTCAAATCGCTTGAGACCGAAACACAGGCGGAAGGAGGCGACGGCAACATACGAGATAAGATATGTCACGTTGTTATTCTCATGTCAAAATATGTCGATCCAGCGGTGTATTTCCCGCTCCTGAACCCCAGGATATCAGGAGATAGTTCTTCGGGAACAAGCAATTCAGAAGACGGTTCCCATTCAGAGACGTCACGCCGCTGTTATGTAATCATTCTTTCGTCGCTAATCCAAGGCTCTCCACTGCATCGACTGATTCCTTACTGGCAAATGATGGCGTCTCTCCTTGCAAATGAAAATTGTATTGGAACGTTTGCCGGCGCGAAAGTCAAATTAGAATCTCTGAAGGCATTTTCAATTCTCACCGAACGAATAATGAGCAAACATGACATGAATGTGTTGACTACATATTTAAACGAGGCCGGAAGAATGTCCAAAGCTCGCGCAGCACTTCTTTCTTGCCAAGATTCGCTGCTTCAGAACGAAGATAAATTGGCTAAGCAGTGCGCCCATAAAATTTCGCAGATAATATGTTGCATGAATCAAAATTAGACACTAACTCCGATTATAAGAGATATTACTTGGAGGCTGTAGTAAGGAGGAGCTATCGAAAGTGAATTTAACAGACTCCTATTACTGTTACCAACCAATACATTCATTGCATGGTCGAAAGACGTAAAAGAAATGATCAATCGAGGTACAACTCATGCAAAAGAACTGGAGCAGAACATTGGCAGATTCACTCACCGAGGAGTTGCGATGCCTTCTGTTCATCATTTCATGAGTCGCTTACGAGAATTGCATACTCGCTCCAAAAATCGACGGAGCATCAAGATAGATAAGAACAGCGAAGGAGACCTTCGTCTCATGCTACATTTTCTAAAAACTGCCCATGATGGAATTGACATAAATGCCATTGCCTTTTTAAAGCCAACTCACGTATACCGTTCGGACTCATGCCCATATGGGCGTGGCGGATATAATCACCAGGGCAAAGCCTGGCGTTTCTACCTTCCACCGGAGTTTTTTTTCCGAGCCTCCAATAATCTTCTCGAACATCTTGCATCAATCATCACTCCTTGGATTGACATCATAGATGGTGAATTAAAATCGGGAGATTGCTCATTGTCAATGACGGACAGCTTGGCTTCCGAAGGTTGGACCAGAAAGACAAATTTCCGGGTGGCGGATTACGATGATCCAGAAGAAGCAGCAGTGAGAAGTGATGTGGCAAGAAAACACGCTGAGCAATTCTCATCCTTGAAAATAAAAGGCTACAGCCAATGGTTCCCCGGTCGTTATATTATTGTCTCTGACGCTCTCTCGCGGGACAACGATTGAAGTGATGGTGAACTCGCAAACATTATAAAATCTTTTGCTTCTTCACAGG
>JALLPD010002341.1:0-10330 GCA_036940065.1 Cyclotella cf. meneghiniana
TTTGGCGAAGTGTAGCTATGACAAGGGTGTTCTATCACACCGATTTCTACGGTAGAGGGACTGCATAACATGATGCAGGTTTTCAGCATCAGCAAGTTACGTGCCAAAAAATAATCCTCACCAATAAGTAGCCACGGAATCGTCACTCGCGCTATCAAACAACATACACGGCCGTTCTGTGCCAGATGAATGTCAGCAGACTCAACCATATCGCAGTTCCCATTTTACTGTTCCTTCTTGTCGCAAACTTCGCCGTCTTTGTAATTCACGTCTGGTATTTACTCCCGCACCCTTCCGACAACGCCGGTCCGGGGTTCATTCAACACCACGATTATGCGGATAGTGCAACGAGCCGTTATAAGAAACGAGTGCGAAAGTCCGCGCATCGAAACTCATCGTTAGCGACAACCGAGTTAACGCAAGCATTTTCCCAGCCGGGCAGCATCCGATACGACGTCGTTCCAAAAATCCTTGAGAAATCGCAAAATTTCTATGGAGTTGTTCATCAATTGCCATCTATACCGGTGAGGCGTCGCATGATTCCAGGGTTACACGGCAACTTCACGGTACCTTACGATGCAGTTCATAACCTGACCTACTTTTTGGAAGCTCGAGAAAGAGACAACGAAGAAGATCGACCGTTGTACATTTACAATCCCAATCTGCTGTCTCTGGATTACAGGCGTATTGAAACAGAGATAATTGATGACTTAACACATGGAATTACTCATGCCAGGGTGGCGTACGTCGCAGTCTATCGTGTGTCCAACTTCGGAAATTGTCATGGCCCAGGCCGAGGTGTACCCCAAACATATAGAAATTATCTAGGGTTGGCTTTGCTTGATCGTGATTTGAATATCGTCAGGGATGAAATAAACGGAAACTATTTTGATCTGGTTGTTGACTTGAACCAGCAGCTTTTTGAAAGTGGATTTTCGCCGGGCAGGAAGAAAAGAGCGGAGCCGACCCAATCTATGCAAGATTGTCAGTTATATGCGACTGGAACCAAAGGGTCTAACAAGTCGAATCAGTTAATCTTACAATGCAATGAATATGTGATGCCTGTCACATTGAAAGTCACGGGTGCTCCGGAACGCAAACCACATGTTGGATATTCTCTTGATAAGCGGATTCCGTTTCGTAACTCCTATGGGGCCGCACTGCAATTAACAGCTCTTCAACATCCGACTTCAATAGTTTACGGTGGAAAGAACATGCATCACTTTGGCCCTGGATACATCGAGACTTGGCCAAGCGGTCCTCATGAATACGTCAAAGTCGACTTTATGACGGACCCCTATGACAATTCTCGTCGATCCGATATAGTTCTGAAATCACCTGGAGTTGAACCCAGTGCATCCTTTCTTACACCGGACCAATCTAGCAAAACGCTCACCGACCGAGACAGTGGATCTGCATGTTGCGTTACGATCCGATGGCGTGATGAGGACGAAGGCGAGAAGCATCTCTTACTTGGATTTTCCCATAGAAAAACAAGGAAAGTCCCAAAAAAGAATGCATACAACTATGTAAGCAGACTCTACGCTTTTGAGGCGACACCGCCATTCAACATTGTCGCTCGCAGTGGGTACTTTTGTCTTGGCTTTGCTGCGCACGGGGATGCAGATGATGAAGCTAGGCAAAGCGACAATGAGCAAGTTTGGGGATCCGCTAATGACTATAGATTGACAATTATGCAGGAGGTGTATGATTGCCCTAGAATTCACTTTGTAACAGGTATTACAGAAAAGATTGATGATGATGAAATGGTGATAATTTCGTATGGGGTCAATGATTGTTATCCTCGGATGATTGAGGTGCCGAAGGAATTTTTGGTGAGATTGCTGAAAGGCCGCAAATAAAGAATCGCACTTGAATGCCATCGCGACTAACGCGAATAATTAAAATCACGGTTAATCGAATATTAAATACACTCATACCACCCTTCGACGTGATTGTTGGATGCATTTTCAAAACCCGTGATGGAGATGCTTAAGCAGATAGTGGTGAAGCGTATCATAAAGTATCAAATATTTCTTCTTATTCTATTCATACGCCATCATTGAAGTGTACGATATCTCTCTCAGCTAGGCATGATAATATTTTCGACTCAGTGAATAAATAAATTACCTGCACTTTTCCTTATATCCCACAAAGCTTCTACAAATATATACAAATTTCGCATTGTACAGTTAGCTGCGTTTCGTCCAAACCCACCACGTAACATCCATCCTTTATCAGCGCCTCACTAATGTTCTACCAAAAGTCCAAGACCTAAACCACTTGCATTACTCGAAGTAGCAATACTCGTCATTCCCATGCCAAATGCCACTGAATTCATCGACCTTTCCCTCATTCCTTTCGTCCCAGAATGTATCTACCGTAACCTCAAAACACCTTGCAACATATTCCGTCATCTCTTTCATGTTCCCCTGTTCCAAAGTCGGCACGGCATTGCCAATGCCAGCAGTCAGACTCGCAACGCCTCCTTCCCTGAGCATTTTTAAGGTGAGTTCGGGAGAAGGACGACCGAAGAAAATTTGATGTTCCAGGGGTATCCATGCGAAGGAGAAGTATTCCCCGGAGCCAATGACGACGAGCTGTCCCTCTAGGTATTGTGGGTTTTGGTAGCCGGGTTCCGCGGCTTGGCCTTTGCCGGGGTAGCGGGGTAGACTGTAGGATCGCCAATGATCGGAAAGCGGTACATGTGACTAATGAGGGCTGACAGTTGTAGAAACGAACGGTGATGGAATGTGGACACATAAATACGTACCGCTTGGTACCCCATTTCTTCGCAGAAGCTTCCGATAGAACGATCGGATCGAGTGCAGATGGTCCGTTGCTATCATTGGTGCTACCGGTGGAATCCGTAGGAGAAAGATCGGCAGTGAAAGTCACTTCCCCACGGGGAATGTTATGGTCGCCAGTGACTTTATAGGCAATGAGATGATCTCCGACGTAGGTGACGTTGATCATTTCGAATCCGTGGGATCCATACCTGAGTGGAAGAGAGAACAGTTGAAAATGAAAAAGATTTGAGACTTGGTCGGGTGATAATACTAATTGACGACGAATTCCTGTACGGCATCAAACATATTCAAGATCGACAATTCGTCGATCCAACATGACTGATTTCCGACCAATCTGACACAAAGAGAGCATCGATTCTCGTTGCGTTTGGTGATAGCCAAAACAAACTATCACATGAAAACCTATACTCACTTTCCAACCCACAACCCCTCTAGATTAAACTGCGGCAACATCTTTTTGGCCCTCTGACTCTCGTGTAAATACCTGTCTGCCTCGTCGTGCCTGCCCATTCTGTGCGCCACCCTCGCCGCGGCAGTGGTAACACGATACACATGATCCGGGTCTCTGGCCTGCTTCCTCCTCAACATGGCCTCGATGGCCTTGATTCCTTCCCCGCCGGATCCCCGTGCTCTACGTCCCGAAAGCATGGCTCGAGCGAGGTCGAGATCGGCATGCAGCTGTGCTATTTCATCGCGCAGTTCCCAGTAGGCGTCGGATCCGGCCGGTGTGTAAATGGAGGCGAGTCGGGCTTCGCTTTCGAGTCGAGTGATTCGGGCGGGGGAGGGAACGATCGGTTCAAGGTTGGTGAATTCGGAAGAGCGAGTGGAGCTGGACGTCGGGTCGAGCAAGGAGTCGTCGGCGATGGACATCGAGCTGTCGGATTTGTCGTCGGCGAGTTCGACGGGAAGGTCGCTCAGGTTCTCGTCGAGAGCGTGATTTGTAGGAAGATGCTGCGACGTGGACTGAGAGGCGTGAAGAGGAGCGTTGTTGGTGGCATCGTCCGACGAGGCTGCCGCGAGAGACCACGAATTCGACCGGCTTTGGATTCGTCCAACGGGCTGGAACACGAATGGAGACGAAGGCGTCGTACACAGCAAACATGTTAAGAGAAACCTCAGCATATTTCTTGGTGTCATGTTCGTATAGCTGATCAATCAATGTCGTAATTAGTTTGTGTGATGAAAGCAAGTGAAGAACAGATATAATGGTGATTACTAATGGTGAGGTCTAGGATGCTTCAAATTATGATAGTGGAATGACACCTTGCATCATTGGCACTTTCCATCATGTCTCATCATTCACGACGCCATATTATTACATCATAGGCATTGCTTCTTAACATATATTATATTCCAATCAGTGTCGTCAGTGCACATCGACGACGATGCCACAGAACAATTTCATAAAGGGGCGGCAGCATACACAACACAACTCTCCAGCTTCTCATTCAGCAATTATTGTCAACTACAATACCAAAGTGGAAGAAGTGTGTCAAAACAAATGTCAACACGGTATTTTGTGCATTGGAAGGGAATAGAATAGAATAGAATTGGGTGATGTGGCCAACTTGGATGATGTCTCTCGGGTTCCCTCGAACACGTCACTCATGTGGTGTCACACATTTATTATGATGCGGGGATGATGGGGTGGTTTTTTTCTTTCCTGTTAGAGATTTCCCACTATTGTACCTAGGTATGGTATGGTACCATACTTGCGTACAATATTTTGTACCATTCGTACCTTGGACTGTGTTATCGTATGTATGGTACGGTACACATAAATAATTTTTTTGTACAACAATGCCCAAACTTTTTTGAGGCCATGAGATACGACCGTATCCTGACCGTATCATTGTACAATACGGTACATCAGGTACCGAAGTTGAGACAAATTTGTCATCGATACCTAACAAACTTGACGTAGATTGACGTACAATCCTCCTGCTTCTACTTCTCAACTTCTCGCCAATCCTGACCATCCACCATTCCCTTCTTGCTCCTCGCACATTCACCATCGATACAATACCATCCTCTCTGAAACATCGCACGTGCTCAAAGAGCGGGAACGACCGGCTTCCTCGGCCTAGGGGCAGTCCCCTACTCTCTTCCAGGCGTACCCTGGCGAATCGCCATCCTCGGCTCGTCGGCTTTCGCTTCTTGCTCCATCCCATTTTTGGTCATGGAGAAACTGGCCTTTCATTCTCTCATATATGTAGTTGACAAATCGCCATCGCCAGATTCGACGAGTTGTGCGTTGGACGTGTCGCATGCCACTGGAACTGTTTAAGGGGCCGCGATTCTCCGTATTCTACGAAGAAAGAAAGGACCTTTGCACGTTACCATGCAAGTTTTGGCGTCAATGTTGTGTAAGACGCAGCTTCAAACAATAAATGTCGGAACGAATGATTGAGGTTCATAGAGGGAACGTGACGTGGCGCAAAGTCTCCTCAATGATTCATGGCATGCATTCGTACGCATCATATGGATTCAACGAACTGTTTGTAATTTTGGATATACGCACGTCTTTACTTTTTGATGCACAGACACTGAATCTTTGTTCATCTCTGGTGAAAATAAACACAAGATGGACAGTGCATTATGGCAATGAAGTTGTCGAAGACTAGATTCAGAGACAACTGTCATCTCTCTCATGCAAGTGGGATTGTTTTTCTTTCTATTGATGTTTCTATATGTGGACGTTGATATTTTGGCGTAGATATCTTTTTATATCTTTTTGGGTGTGCTCGACACTCTTGCGGGCTCATTTAAGATTCCAAAAATATGCTACTAAGTTTGAATTAATGTCAATCATTCATCAAGTCAGCAAGTTATATTAAGACGAAAACTGAGTGTGAGGACAAAAAGATTATACCAAACCCTGAAATGAAGTTCAACTGAATATGACTTTGTGACGTTGCAGTGTCAACCTACACACTTGTTTGCCCACTTTGCAATCTCTTATTTCTCTGTTTCCTCGTCGTCGTCGTCTTCGCTAAGACCAACAACTGCACCAAAACTATCGAAGAGAGTGCCAACTGGTATAGAATAGAGAGCGATGCCTGCAATGCAGAGGAACATGCACACGAGCTTCCCTTGCCAAGTAAAATCTGAAAAAATAAACCGACATATGTTGTTTTGTCTGCCACAGATCATTGGAAAGAGCATCATAATTGACTCACCTACAAAACCCCATTCACCTCCGAGAAACACTGCTACATAAAACATGGCATTTGGCATATTGATGAAGGCACTCTGGCTGCACATACCTGGATAAAACTCATTACATTCCCTGGTGGATTCGAAATCATAACATCCAGGACGCATCTTTGTTCCGATCACTGGCACCGAATCGTCGCATTCACGAAAGTTGGGATTGTTTTCTTCGAAAAGGAAAAAGAGTGCACTGGATCCTACCCAAATTATGATGGCCATGAGACCAGTAGCTTTCAGTACATCCTTGGAGGCTCTGTAGACTACACAAAAAAGATCTTTGAGCAGGGAACTGAGGCAGACACATCATCATCAAATTTTAGATGTAGTTTTTTACCATTGTCTAGTTTGCTGAATGCCACAAGAAAGTCTTCCAGTTGAAGGACACGAAAAATCCTGAATATACGACTATGGAGAACAAAAGAGAATACCTATGACTTTCCCTGTGTTGACATTTCAAAAATGATTGATACAACACTATATGCAGGTGGGTGGGAATTTTGCTACACTCACAATATTTTGGCTTCGTCTCCATTCATATGCCCCATGCTTGATAATAGCATTTGAATATACCAGGGTGCAATAGTCAAGAAGTCGACAATGCCAAAGAACGTTGTAGCATATACCAGAGGAGAGTAAAGTGCCTCCCTGCTCTTTCTCGCGGAGAAGATTCGGAGAAGGTAATCTAATGAACTCGGTGGAAAATCCTGTGATGAGATCGAAAATTAATATTGACGAAATAGATGCTTTTTCACTTACCGATTGTAAAAAAGAACACTGACCATGCTTCGAACGAGTCAAAGAAGTTGCCCATCTCGTTTCCGACGATTTTATCGATCTCGGGCACACTCTCAAGGATGACGGCAAGGACGTTTGTAACGATTAATACAAAGAAGAAACCTCGTCCGGCCGTGGAGAACTGTGTTCGATGATGTTTTCCAGTCGACTCGTCTACTTTTCCGTCCAAATACTCCTTTACATTGTACTGCCACGAATCTACGATGAGTCCGAAAGCAGAACGTGGAGCTGGACATCCTTCCAATTGCTGGTACTGAATATCGAACCAGTCGTCCCCTGCATTATTGCCGCGGATTTTCTCAGTGCTGCGATGTCTAGAGTTGACAATTTCTGTGAAACCAGATGCTATCACTCCAGAAGGTATGGCGACTACTCCAACAGCTGCAATCACCATGAAAAACAGTATGATTCTACCGAATGCGTCATATTCGATCATGGGAAAATCTCCCGTAAGATGAATGCCCGTGAGCGGGATGGATGTAAACATGTTTTCATATCGCACAGACATCGAGCAATTTTCGTAACATCCATACAAGGGGAGATTGTCTATGCCCATACTATGATCTTGATGCTCGGCAAGGTACATGAGGCCAGCAAACAAGATCCACAGAGTTGCCGCTGCAAAGCACGACACTACAAGAACACGTCGCTTTAGTCGGATGACATCGTCGATTAGAGTGATAGATGGAACGTATTTATCAAGTTTGAGTAGTCTCAAAAGTCGAAGCATACGGAAATATTCATCGTGTTGATCGACCCAACTGCCTGGCATTGCAGCAGCGACGTAGTATGGAACGATTGCCATCAAATCAACAACGGAGTAAAACGAAATAACAAATTTGAGTCTTTTGAGTATGCCGTTAGACACATTCGCAAATTCTGGGTCGGCCCCTGCTCCTATGAACCGAATGATATATTCAACTGTGAAAACAATCACGGCAATCAATTCAACTGGCGAAAAGGCGTTATTGTATTCATCGACAGTTTGAATCACACCAATGACCACAGTCGCTCCAATCAAAACGTAAATCGATACCTCAAAGTAATACGCAGATTGTGAGCCAATCCCATTGACAAATTTGAAGCAGGCCACATGAAAACTATTAGTACTTGTCAATTCACAGGATGATGATTCAACCTCCATTTCTTCCTCTGGTACATCCTCGTTTTGTCTTGTAACAATCTCTTCAAATCCAGCACCAAGTACACCGATCGGAACACCAAAGATGGCCGTGGCAAAAAGACCAATGATTCCAACTATTACTTTTCCGGCACTACTGTAATGAGCCAGAGGACACTCCCCCGACAGATTAAGAAGCGTAATCCACATAGCATTCGGTACTGTCTTGTAATAATTTGACATCTCTTCGTCAGGGTTGTTCCTCTCCGTCAGATATAAAATAGATGAAAACAGAACCCTTTGCCACGACAAAACAGGTGAGTAGCTTATATGCAACAATAAAGTAGCTGCCTTATACCACTTACCAAAGCAGTACTGCACTGAATCCTGTGACAGTCAGGACATCCAGATTGTCGCGAATGACATCGTCAAATGTGCGGAATGCTTGGCTGTACTTCTCGAAACGAAAGAGTCTCAAGATAAGGCAGAATTCAGCAAAATTGAAAAGTGCAATATGTTCATTTGGAAGGAAGGGTGATAGGATCAGCATTATCCAACACGGTAAAATAGATATCAAGTCGACTGCACGGAAAAAATCTCGAGCATAAGCACTCAGTCCGCCCCTACCACTAAACTTTGGGTTCTCTCTAGCACTGTACATTAAAAGAATGTACTCAAGAGTAAATACTAAAAATGCAAACATCTGAAACATGTCAAAAAATCCGTGCCAGCTCGCCAGAGTGTTGTTGTCGGTAACTGTGCTTAACATGAACACAATTGTTGTCCCGACAATGAAACTATTCATGACCATTTCAAAGAGTTTGGACCATGTTGTCGTTTGAAGATGTAAAAAGTTGTATAATGATCTCCGTAGAGAAGACGAATCACCACCCACATGATGATCCAAAATCTGCATCTCCACGAAACCATCACTTTCAGACCGTTCACCCTCCACACAACTGATGCAACTCATCGTTTGGCGTCTCTTGGCAATCTCCTTCTCGAAACCACTCCCAAAAATCCCCGCCGGCAGAGCAAACACTGCGCATGCAAATACCGCAGTAATAGTCCCAAGCACCTGTCCTCCTAGACTATGTTGACTCACTAGGGGAAACTCACCAAACAATTCCATCAGCGTCCAAAAGCTAGATGAAACAATGGATCGATAGACATTCCAACATGGTTCCTGGTAGTCCGAGACTGGGGGACACCCTGCAGCAGTGCAATCGACTATTCCCCAGGAGTCAATTTGGCAAAGATTGGTATCAACGGACGTTTGATTCTCGAAACAATAGGCGGGAGCAGCACCACAGTATATCATGGAGGGGTTGAGGCGCTCGGCTAGGTAGAAGAAGGAGGACATGACTCCCCTGCCCAGTATGACAGGTTCCAGCAACAAGTGAAATGAATACACGATGGAAATACAGCAGACACATATATGTCTTACCACACAGTGACCCCAACAAAAAGCGCCACAGCCAGTATGCCCCTCTGTCCATACAGGACATCGTCCACCATTCCCAAGGCTAAATCGTAACGTCCCTCGACCTTCATCATTCTGAGCAATCGAAACATCCTCACGAAGTTGCTGGCCATCCAATCGGTCTCCCTGAAAACAAAGGCATCCAGATAAAACGGCACCGTGGAAGCCAGATCGACCAAAGAAAAGAAGGAAACTATGAATCGCAGTCTTCCCGCAACTCCCTGGTACTTGGCATGGATCAAATCGGCAGTGTAAACCCTGGCCGCGTAGTCCACGGTGAACACCCCCACGCACAGCAGTTCCACGAGGCTCGTATTGCCCAGTCCCAGGGCACCCAGCGCATTCTCGCGATTGCCGAACCAAACGGCATCGCACGTTCGTCCACAGGAGTCGTGGTAGTCCCAGTCGGAGTTGTACGGCAGGAACAGCGAGGAGGCCACGAAGGTCGACACCGAGAGGAAGATGAGGGCGATCGTGAAGCGTTCGTAGCGGAGTCCGAGGGGGGAGCAGCCTTCGAGAAATTGGAAGAGGGGGAGACGTGGGTCGTCCGTGGTGGTAGGGGGGTGGAAGGGCCGTGTGGAGAAGAGGGGGGTTGTTTCGGTCGCTGTTTCCATGACCTATCAAGCTTTATTGAACAGCGTAGGTAGTTTACTGAAGAAACCGGGTTTTTTTGTATTATGCATTGCGTAGCAGTGCGACACCTCACATCAGAATTTTTGGCCATCACCATCCACACCAATCATGTCAAAAAAAATGAAAAACCATGAAGGTGTGCAAAATAAATATTACTTTGTATAACACCAAAAAATTACCAACTATGTCTCAAAAACAACAGTGAAAAAGATCATGAACCTCTTTGAAAATAAAAGGTCTAAGAATTCTTTAGAAAAGATACATGACCAAATAAGT
>JALLPD010002342.1:0-10327 GCA_036940065.1 Cyclotella cf. meneghiniana
AATGGAGACCTTTTCCTGAGGAGTCCTTGCCACTTGGGATTTTAATTTTTAGTACTAAGGGTACTAAATAAGGCAGATTCTTGGCCTATGTCATGATGTATCAAATTTCTATAAATTCAATTACTTTATTTTTGTTTCAAATCAAATCCGCTGACACTGAGAGCTTACTCCAGTCTAATAAAATTTTTGGTGAATCCATATGATTGATATTCAATGGACATTTGAAATGTGTCCAACTGAAATTGAGCGCAAATTTATAGGGCCTGTGCACACTTTGCATTTCTAGCACATATCCATAGGGCCTCTGAAGGCAGGCTGCCTTTGAGTGAGTATTGCACACAATTGAACACCCCTTGCAGGTGCCTTGGAGTGAACACCACTGCACGGATTGAGTGCACATGAACACCTTTGAGTCAGCAAGAACACCTCCTGAGCACTATTGAGTGCCTTTGAATGCCTTTGAGGGAGTGTGAACACTCCCTGAATGGGGTTGAGTCCATGTGAATGCCTTCAAGTAAGGATTGTGTTCTTTAGCAATCCATAAGAAGTACTTTTTACTGTTTCTTATGATTCCTATTGTTTACTATCATTCTGGTTCCACATGTCCTAGACACAACACTTTTAGAGCAGCATCTTTCATGATAAAATTTATGATTGATATGGCTCTTAGTACTGTACAAGTCCATTTTTGTTCTACCAAGACCACAAAATGTATTTTTAACAGAAATCCACATACTTTACATGTACAACCATCAGGATGACATCAGTTAGTGTCAATCAACCAGTGCTTCCCCCAATTCAAAATGTCCTGCTACAATGCAACCACTTGGTTTAGTCCAATTTGCAATTTTTGAGATACATCTAGATTTCTACCAAGCCATCTTTGTTATGACATGGTCATCACAATGGGAGGAGTGGGAGAGATGGATTTAGGCAAAGGTAAGCTGATTTAATGCTGATGATAATCCATCTTTCTCTCTAAATAATCACCTTATTGAATTTTGTACAGGATTGTTGGAAGGACATTCTAGTAGAAGAATCATAATCAACACATTTGCACAGATTCTGTCAATTATAAGTGTGTTTTGTCAGGGCAAGTCACTGTTGCAGCAAATTGTGTTTCTGGTCAAAGAAGGATGTGTGGGAGAGGCTAGAAAATGAGGCAAAGCTGCTGTCAAGTTGGGCAAAGTCATGGTATTGATTGTGATGGAAGAAGAGTCTGTGCAGACATATTAATTTATGACCACATTGGGAGATGGCAAGTTTTGTTTTGTATGTTTGTTGAAATGTTGGCTTGTGTTTGCCATGACAGTGATAAAGCTATCAAATATTTGGCTGGTTGTTGCCTTTTTTATTAGTTTTTCTGACTTGATTAATTGTAGTCAGTCATGTTGTTAATTGAATAATTATTATTACAGAATAACTGAGTATTCTCTTGTATTGTCTTTCTTACATTCAATCAAACATTATATCTCTACTTCCTTTGGATGCTTTTTTGAAATCACAGTTTATTATTCATCTCTCTCCACACTTCTACCTCAGCATCACCTGCATCTATCCCTTTTTTTTCTTTTTTACGTGTACTCATCAATTTTCAAATACTACTTCGTATTTGTTCGATGGGGGGGACACCATGCGGCAAACTTGTGCTTGAAGATTCAGTCTTCAGTCTCTTCCAGAACGTGAATTATTGGTTGATTTTTATCATATAAAATAGGATAAAATCAGAGTAAGGTTACCACACAATCAATATTATATTGAGCAGAAATAGTACTGTTTATTCCACATGGAAGTAATGGTTGAAAAGTAGAGTTTACATCATGTGGAAACTGCTGAAGGAAATTGAGTGAATTTCCAAATGTTTAATTGAGCAATTATGTTTGAACTTGCATAGAGTGAGCATGAATGAATTGCACACTCCTCAAATGCGATTGAGTGCACACGGACACTGTTGAGTGAGCATGAGCAGCTTTGAACACCTCTTGAATACAATTGGGTGCACTTGAATGCCTTTGAGTGAGTGTGAACAACCACTGATTGAGTGAGTGAAAACACTCTCTGAATGTAATTGAGTGCATATGAATGCCTTTGAGTAAGTGTGAACATCTCCTGAATATGATTGAGTGGGCGTGGATGCTTTTGAGTGAGTATTGACCACATCATGAATGCTATCAAGCATACATTAATGACTTTGAGTGAGTATTGACAAAAGATGAATGCACACCTCAATCTCACAATTTTAAAGGGCTGGTTCAAAATGAGGGTGATCAGCATTGGCCTCAATTTACAGAGAATTATGAATTATGTTATGTTTCAATGCTTTGTTAATAAAAGCTCATACAACAATTTTCTTCCACATGGAAGTAAAAGGTATCTACTGTTAACATGGCTAATTTATTCTGTATCTTGGTGATGGTTTGAGAAAGATTGGAAGAACATTTGTTCTTGATTTATCAGAGGGAAAATGGGAATGCAAAAATGTGAATAATTTAGAATTTTTTTTCAGTACGTATTATGAGAAAACTAGTCCAGATCTGGACTATTTTGTTCGAGTCAAGATCTGGACTAGCTTACTGATTGGCGTAGGAAACAGAGCCTGTTCCCAGAAAAATCCGCGAAAAATGAAAATCGCGGGTTTTTCTGTTTTTCTTCCATGAATGATTTATACGAATTAATCACACCCTCCCGATCACCGTTTCGGCCACAGGAATCAGTATTCATTCGCTTTTCTCGCCAAATGACAATTGTTGTCAGTGGTGGTTCAATAAAACCCCTGCCAATCTGGAACGAATATAATCAATCGTCGTGATGGAACCATCAACAATACTGTTCTTTCCTGTTATACGGATTTCTAATACCAATACCAGCACTAAGACAAGCAGCCATTGTTCATCATATCAGGATCACGCACTGTCAATCTTAAATCATCTACGACTCGGAGCCTGCTTTGTTATCATTTGACTGCCACGTCCACTGGATCAGTGTATCGTCTCGAATCATCAGCATTTGCATTTGTTCGCTATACCTTCCGTTTCTCGAAATAGTCACTAAGCGACACAATGGTTCGTATGCGAACTCCTCGACCGCTGAACGTCGCATGGCCTCCCCCGCTAGCCGACAAAGAGGATGAAGATCCAATGAAATCGACCGGTTTCGGCGCATCAAGTTCGTCTTCCTTTCACGAAGCTGTTTCCGACATTCAAGAATGGCGCGACGATGGTGGTTCGAGTAGTGAGATGAGGGAAGGTAATCTTGGAAACGATGATGAACGCTGCGTCCTCATTAGCGATAATGAAAACAGTTTCGAAATGGAGCTTCACAAATATAGCTTTCAATCGGAGGTTGATAAGCGAGAGAATCATGAAGTCATTGACAGCACAGGTGCAGCTGATGTTGTAAACAACAATGCGTCAGACATTCGCATCATGGATATTGTCAAAAAGCTTGAAAATGACTCTATTTCAGGCATAGGAAGTTTGATTGAGAGAGTAGACGAAGAAATAGTGACAGGTACAGGTTCAGTAGACAGCACCAAGGCAGCACAACCCGATGATGAATTTTCCCAAAGACCAGAGGAAGAAGGTCTTAGTTCAAACTGCAAAACTGTGGTCGACGATCATGATGAATCTGTCAAGTCTGAAAGTGGAGGTTCAGTGGAGGCAGATAATGTCTCCGATTCACAAGACCGAGTTCAAGCCGAGTCAGTGGAGACAGAGGTCAACCCCTCTGAAGCATCAACTGAGAAAGATGCTTTTGCAATCGATAAGAAACAAGATGCTTCCGAGGAATCCAAAAAAGCGGCAAAGGAGCCTGAGTCTTCATCAGAAACTAAATTTTCAGCAAACGAACAAGATGCATTAATGGAATCCAGAGTGAAAGCTCTCATTGAAAGGAAGGTTGCAATGGAACCCAAACAAGCTGGAAATAGTCAACCTGCTCCCGCCGAAATTAAAGGGCAAGCTCCCATAGAATCAAAAGATGCTTCGGACCTCGAAATGAAAGGGACGGAGGATGATGATATTGCTGGTTTTGATTCATTCTTTTCTGATGACACAGATTATGCAGTGATTGAAGATAGACCACTTGTCGATGGGCTTAAAACAGCTGCCTCATCCATGAGAATGTCCTCCATCCGTGCAAATTTACTATCTAAAGCGAAAGAAATGGTTGACCTGTATAAGATTGTGATTGAGAACGATGGATTTTCTGGACCAGAGGGAGAGGCGACACGGCATTTCCTGACAGAGATGGGAAGCGAACTTAAAATAAAGCTGGGCGATGGCTGTGACATTGCCAATCTCAAGGCACAACTTCTCTCCAAAGACAATGAGATTTTGCGATTAGAAGGTTGCGTAATTTCAACAAATGAGATGATGTCTGAGCTGAGAACGAGGAATATTTCTCTTCGTACAAAAATTGATCTTCTCGAAGACGAGCTTGACACATGCCAAACAAGAGAGAAATACGAGATTGGACGATTGGAAGCGAGGCTGTCTTCGATGGAACTTCTTCACCAGTCCGTGTACAAAGAAAGAGATGAGTTGAAGAAGTGGAAATCTGAGGCAGAAGCGTCATTGAAAAGCCAAAGTGCAGATTTAAACCAGCTGATATCGCAGAATTCTACTCTTCTTGACCTATGCAACGAAAAGGAGGAGTTTATTAAGGATCTGTCAAAGTGGAAGGATGATGCGGAGGATACAATTCAAGAACAGGACACGAAATTGGACGAACTGAGTTCCCAAACCTCACACCTCGTCGACGTATGCAGTAAACAGCAAGAGTCTATCAAGGAGCTGACGAAGTGGAAATCTGACGCTGAATATGCTATTAACACCCAAAGCCACGATATAAAAGAATTGAGATCGCAGAACTCCAATCTACTTTGTCGGTGCAATGAGCAACAGGTGTTAATCGGAGAATTGACAACATGGAAGGCAGATGCGAAAGAAAAGCTGAAAAGTAACGATGAAGAATTGATGACGTTAAGATCGCAGAACTCGACTCTTCTCACTCAATGCAATGAACAAGGGGCATCCATCGAAGAACAGAAGGAGAAAATTAAGACTCTAAGCCACAAGCTTGAGGTGGAGTCATATACGGTTTCACGCTTCGAAGAAGATTTTCTTGTTCATAGCAAGAGTATGATGTCCCTCAAAGAATCGATCCAAGCGAAGTCTAGTGAAATAGACGAACTCAAGGCTAGAATTGTTGAACTGAATTCATTGAATGACAAAATGGCAGAACAAGCAAAGGCAGCTCCTTCTCAAGAGAGAGAAAATCAGGAAAAAGAAAAGCTTGCCATGAAGATGAATCACCATAAGGAAATATTGCTGCTGAAAACACAAAAGCATGACTTGGCCTCTAGGGTTGACGATCTACTCGCTGAGCAGGAAGAATTCCGAGCTCGAATTGAGGTTTTGAATGAAAACGTGGTGTTGCTGGAGAAGGAGTTGCAGAACGAGAGGGAGAGACATACCGAGGCAAGGATGGCTGTGGCGGGGATGGAGAAGGCATTAAGGGTAAGGAATTCCAATGATTACTTAATAGTTCATGGTGAACTCTATTGACATGTCCACTTTCTGCAATTTCCTATGCCAGGCCGTAGAAAAGCAGCGAAAAAAACTTGATCAAAAGATCAAATCCCTTTATTGAGCGGAGGGTATGCGAGCTATCGTTAAACTGGACTTGAGTAAATAGAGCACGATTTTCGTTCGAAACTGTTTTTAGCATTGAGACCCGAAGGTAACGGAACTATGTACAGAACAATTTGCAGGCTTCTCGAGAAAGCTCCTTTGCTTGTGTGCTGAAATATCTCTGACAGTAGAGACATTTCTTTGCTTAGAGAAATGAATTGCAAAATAACCCACTTCCATCGTCTGGTGCACCTAGTCTTAGTTTTTTACAACTGCTGAAGCAATAGGTTTTTTCAATTATGTACTTATGAATACCTTGACGTCAACATAAAACGTCAAGCCGTCAAACAAAATCAGAGCAATTTACCGGCAGCTCCTGGAGATGTCACGGCATCTTGCTTAATAGCTGTTCGATGGACCAAACTGTTACTTGCACTGTCAGACTTGGTCGATTGAAATGAGTCTGTTTTTACAACTGTCGAGTTTGCAGTTTTATCACCCTCACGGTATTGTTTAATACAACCCAGAACCCGCCCGATGACTTCTTTGCCGGTTGAAACTGTATTGGCACATGGGGATGTCTCACCAGTTCCTTCATCTTTCCTCGTAAAAGCTTCAACAAGTTTCAAGGGTTTAGATAACGAAATTTCACAAGTTCCCCTCCCCCTCATAGAATTGTTCCTTTCTTGGGTCGATGTTTTTATTTGATCCGCAACAGTTGCTATTTTCTGAAGAAGGCCTGTTCCACCTCGTAAATCACAGCTATTATCAGGCGCGAATTGAAATTGCTTGTATCTCATCGATTCAGATTGTGTCGTGATTGATTCATCGTCAAAATCGGCGCCATTGATCAAGGGGACAGAAGGCTTACGACTATTTAAATGCTGCTTACTTTGCTTTGGCGCATTGGAGAGATTTGCGAATCTTGATCGTCTGTGCTTTGACGAATCGTCCAATTCGAGTAGTCTTGCAATTGTTGACTTGTGCATCATGTCTGGACTATTTTGTGATACATTGTAACGATTCGAATTGATTAATTCTTCACGTAAATATTCATTCTCTTCCTTGAGAGCTTTAACAATGGTCGAAGATACTCTGGAAGAAATTTCTGATCGGTGTTCAAGCTCCTCGCGCAATCGTTCGTTTTCTTTCCGTAGTCTTTCGATTTCACTCATACCAGAACGCTGAGAGGAAACTGACCTGCGAGATTTATCGGTTGTGGCTTTTGTAACAAGAGAACCAAGTGAGTCTGATTGTAATGTAGATATAGAACAATCATCCACATTTTCATTGCTGACTATAACGTCAGCGCCGGTAAATACATTGGACTGTGGTTGTTTCCTTTTGACAGGGCTGTTCTTTTTTTCTGCGGGATTCGATTGCGGAAATCGTGGCGGCAAGCCAGGTAAGGGAGATGATGAATTTGTATTGCGATAATCACTAAGACTGGAACTGCTCTGATTCAAAGAAGGCGCCGGTGGCAAATCATTCAAGAATGCTTTGTTTGATACTAGCGGCGTTTCCTCTGTGAGCAGCGAGTCGTTAAGATTTGAAACGGGTTTAATATCACCTTGTTTGGGGGTGCTGTCGGCATGAAATGATGAGCCCTCAGTCGATGATATTGACTCCTTGTGTAGTTTGACATTGTTGCCAGCGTTAGTTGAATGCTCCTTATCTTTACTGCCATTTCTGTTGTGTGCGACTACAGAAGTACGGTTGATTTTTAACTTCACTTGGACTGACTCAGGCGTGACTTGCTTAAATGTTGAATGATTGGCCCCAATGCCGGAGTTCACAGTGGACATTCCTTTTGCCCGCACAGGCCTGACATTCATCAATTCAGTGTGCGATGCGATGAGTGTACCACTATTGCTCAACTCGCTGTCTTTCCGAAGTAACTCATATTCCGTAAATGGAACGCTCTCCTTATCCACCTTTTGACGCCTGTGGTGATGCCTCTCTCCAAAGAAACTTAGACTGAGGGGGGGCGCTTTCTGATTTGTATTCCGTTTCGTCGATCGCATTGGTGTCACCTCGACGGTATGTTTGTCTGAGGGGCTTTCCAAATCATTGTCGAGACTTTCTCCTTCAGAGTGATATTTCAACACATCGGATCGAAATCGAGAACGGAATAGGTTCAAGCCTCTTTTGGTTTTTCGGGTTGGGGTGTCCCCATCAGAAAATGGATATTCGTGGCTCGAAGGCAGTGCTTGATTCGCAATAATTTCCTTTCTTTTGTCACGAGAGACTAAGTTTTTTCCCGGCACATTAGGATCAGGAAGAACGTCAGTTGATAAGTTTGGATTGTTAGTCCTATGATGGAATGAATGTCTTATTTGATCCTGGAGAATATTGTCTGATCGATGTCGGTCCTCAATAACTACTGACTCCTGACTAGTGGGACATTCTTCGTCATTCCAAGTGAAGAAATCAATCTCTGAAGTGCTGTTGACATAATCTTCGTGTTGCTCTGGCGTCGTTTGCGAAAAGTCTAACTCATTATTGTTAAAGCCTGCACTGCCGCCGATTACACCTCTTGTCGGGGAGAATTGCACCGGAGCAGGAAGCGCCTCCCAACTTTGTCCTAATGTCATGCCAAAATCATGAAAGTAATCATGTTCATTGAACTCTCCACAGTCGTGTTCGCTTTCTTCGGCTTCTCCTGCGTCTCCTTCCAAAGAAGACGCACAGCTCGCACGAGTAAATTGAGGCGTTTGATACCAGCTATTATCCCAGATGGACAGCACTGGAGTCAAATTAGAGACTTTGGCATCATATTGGTCATCATACTTTTTGTAATCGTCGTCGTCAATATTGTCGCCAGCGATGAAAAAGGCTTTATCATGATCATCCCGTGACACGGGTGGTATAATGTTCCATTCCTGTGCAAAATGAGTGTTTGTCATACTGTTCTCTTCATTAGTGTGATTGTAAGCGTCGACTTGTTTAACAAGGTCTGGACTCGGAGTCGGAAACGCAACTCTAGCATGTTTTTGTTTAATTTCGTTCTCGTCAATATCGTTACTATTAGTGAATTGATTCCTCAGGCGAACATGACACATTTCCTCTCGTGATTGATACTGTTCATATCCATCATAGTGATTGTGCATATTTTCAGAATTGTGCAGCCCCAAAAGATTTCTCGAACGAGGCAACGGATGTAATACATCCATTTCCTCCCCCTCCGTCTCCTCCTCTTCCTCTGCCTCATCATCAGTATCCTCTCTAGTTGGAAGACCAATGCTTCTTCCTGTCTTCTTCTGCAGCCGCTCCCTCGATGGGCGTCGTTGTACAACTCCATTCTTAAACCGGTTGGAATGAAAGGCACCAGTCAGGCTTGCGTTAGTGTCAATTACGTGTTTCTCCACAACAACCTCAACTTTTCCGACAGAGCTTGCGTCACCATGACCAAAACCACGTTTCCTACCCAATATCTTTCGTGCGGCATTCTCCAAATCACTTCCGTAGCTGACAGAAGTCGCCGAGGCAGAGACCTGACTCTGCATATCTTCGTAATACAGCGAAGGATCCGAGTATCGACTCATCCCACTCGTACTCAAGGGTGGATCGCTGTAACGACTTATTGTAGTCATTGCCGTGGTAACTTCGGTACGCGTGTCGGTATGCGTTGTGTGGGAGGATTTAATGGAGAAGGTGGGGGAGTTTCGTGAAGAGGGGTTAGGTGGTGAGACCACGCGTGTTCGTGGGAAGAAGTCTAGAGATGGTTTGTTTTGCGAGGATTGATTTCGTTTGGCTGGATTGCATGGTGTTTGATTCGTCGTGTGAATTGTTGGAGTGTGCGATTGTGAAACGCGTCTGCTATACGTTCTGTACTGTGGTCCACTTGCACCGGCTGTCTCCGGTCTCTCGTCGAGAATGTCACGAAGTTCTGGCTGTAAATTGTCACGATTTTGCACGGGAGAATCACACGATGTAGTTGGGTTTGCAACGGTCCTAAAATATTTGGCGGCACGTAATCTCAGTGATTTTTGGTACTTCTGAGTATCATGCACTTGTTCCTGTCGTTGTTGCATCTCATTCTTCCGCTGTTGATCCTTCATAGCATTGTTGCCATGCTGATGTTGATTTTGATCTCTTACTTTCGAAGTGTACTCAGCCGCAGAAAGAATGGAGGTCATCGTCCCATGAGGTGTGACACGCTGCCCCTCCTGTCTCTGTTGATGTTGTGGACCATGAGAAATATTCTCTTCCTCCTCGTGGGCGTGATCGCTCTTTTCGCCCTCGTCCTCCTCATTCAAATCCCACGGCAAAGTCACATCAAACTGCGATTCGTCATTGTCAGCTGAATGTGAGAAGGAAGGGTTAATGTTGCCAATGTATTCGTCGAATTCGATTGGGCTGAATTCGCGGGCAGCGGGACCGGAGATGGCATTGGCTTCGGTGAATTCATGTGAGATGCGGGAGAGGAAGGCGGGGCCTGCGTTGGAAGCCATTTTGGACGCCATTTATAAGAGGGGAGCAATGCACCGTACCAGTGGGGTGTCGTTTGCGAGGGCGATCATGGTGACGGTTTTGGCTCTGCGGTGCAGTGCCTTTTGGTATACAAGACGTGGGACATTATTACGGTATGGCATTGTACCATACTTTTTTGCTGTTTCCCTCTTTTTTCCCATTATTCTCATCCATTCTGAAGGATTGACAAGGGGTTAATATTGTTTAATATTGCCCCTTCG
>JALLPD010002343.1:0-10335 GCA_036940065.1 Cyclotella cf. meneghiniana
TTACTACATCCACTTGTGCACAAAAAAGTGCACAAATGTTGTAGATTATGACATATTGCGCACTTTGCACATTTCTGTACCTAAAACACATAATCAAAAAACAAAAATTATTTTTTTCCCTTTTTTCCATTGCCCTCTTTTTTTCTCCCATCTTGCATATCTTGGGCAGCCCCCCCTGTATGTCCTTACTTCTTCTTTCTTGGGAAGTTTCCATCTCTTTCATCTCGCGATGCACTTCACCGATGATTGATTATGCAAGTTCTTCATCACTTCTCGAATCAGTATTTGGCAATCACACTCGAAAGTTACAGTTTGCATTGTGATTGCTCTTGTGAGTTCGTGGATTTCATCGCGATGGCTTTTTTGCTGATTGCAGTGGTTTGATCCCGCTTGCATCCACGAGTTCAAAGTTATTGACAAATATATTTTTTGTAGTATGTCATTTTAACAACTTAGATCCTTATTTATAATATTAAATAAACTTCTAATTTGAAGCAAAATAAATAGCCTAGCCATCATTCGAATCATCATCTCCTCATGATGGTGTCTAGAAGAGCTTCTAGCTCTAGGGTTGTGTAATCCAGAAGTTTCGACATCGCGAAGAGAGAAGGGTAACAGAAATTATGTGGAAATGTGTTTTGTGATTTTTGATTTGCTTGATGAGGGGGATCCTTGTTGAGAAGATTTGTGCAATTTTCACATATCTGTGTCAATTTTACACAAAAAAGTGCATCTATGCAAATGCGAAATGTGTTGTTGAGTTTTGGGCATGCTCCAATGAAGCAAGGGTACCCTATTCCCTAAGAATTCAGACTGTCAAATTTCCCTAAAATTCCTACTGTACAAATATCCCTAACTTGAAGGTAGTGCTCAAGTAGTGCACAACGAGGTAATGCTCGTTGCCCTTTCCATAACATGACATCCACTAAGTACACTATTGCCCCAAAATCATGGCACTTTCATGTCTAGACACCCCTCTCTTTACGGCAAGTATCTGCAAGTATCCTCACATTATTCTGTTATGCTGTACAAAGTAATTACTTACTTTGCTTACTTGTACATTTGTTTTCTGGTGAAAAGAATAATTGTGTCAGGTATCTTGACACGTTTTTGATACCAAGCTCCTCTAGGTACTCATCAAGACTCTCATTTATGCCACCAAAACTAATGTTAACAAATCTTGGTGACCGCAAACACACACCTCTCTGCACTGCCCCAAACCCCACTCCTCGACTGTCCCATACCAGACATAGTGGCTGCACCCGCCAACCCTCCCAGCATCAATGTGTGATGCAGACCAACAGATGACTGCTGCTTTGGGAGTGGAAGGTCAGCAAGGAGAGCTACCAGGAACATGGCCTGCACAAAGTTTTGCAGACGCCTTTGCCAACGATGGGGGAGATGAAGTGGGGAGAGCTCCTGACCTCCCAGTACTAGCTGCCACTGCCACTACTTCATGAAACACAATAACAATGCACACCAATGGGTCATCCATCATTCACAAGGTCCTATGGCACTTGCAACTGCTTCCAATTCATCACAGAACATCATTGTAAACTACTCTGTTGACATGCCAGAATCTCCTGCTCAAGCACTCCCCCTTCCAGCTCCAGCGGCTCCATTAGCTGCAGATGTGGAAGAACTTGTTTACCAACTTGAAGAGGATCAACTGGATCATGAGAAAGGGCCACTCTTAATGCCCTCATTGCAGATAAAACTTGTTTGAATTACAAGAACATCTTGGTTTGATTCATCCGCAACATCTTTGACAATACTGTAGGGGATTCTGAAACCTGTTTTCTGACCCACCTGCTTACTGCTCATGAAAAGGATTGTACAAGGAAGACAGGTGCTGGGCATCCTTCTACTAGAAGATTGTCCTTTAAGGCAACTGTTCTAGCAGCACTACATGCAGTCTGTTCAGAGGACACAACAACACACCCCTTGAATGTGGACAAGCAACCATTTTCCGCCATTGTACATTGGATGAAGACCTTCAAGAGGAGTGTCAAGAGGTAGAAGTTTTGCAATGATGCTGACAAGGAAGAAAAAGAGCTTGTGATTGCGGCTGAGGTGACTGTTCAGCTAACTGTGGGATCATTCGATGGCACATGCTCAGCACTTTCATTTATCTTTGTTGAATGTGAAACTGATAAGAGTTTCAACAATGTGACAAAAGATTTATGGAAGAAGTTGATGCACAAGAAGGGAGGCCGCTGTATATCAGCTAAGTGGAGGCAAGATTTAGATATGAGGACTAGGGAAGGCAATGACCCATTGCCAAAGCAAGCTCTCATGTACATATGTGACATTCCACATGGGTCGCAGGATCCAGAGCATGTGGCTCCACTTTTATTCCTCTATATTGAGTGGAATCTCATTTCAAGAGCTGAAAATGTTGTCAATGCACCCATTGACCTCTTGGGGGTTAATGATGATGCTCTGTTGTGTCGTGTTGGACCAACCAAAGGTGATCAAGCGGGTTTGAACCATCAAGATCACCCATTCCACATCTACACTTGCCCTGAGAACCCCACAATATGTGTTGGTGTAGTCATTTCTTGTTATTTGATGTGTCAACAAAAAAATGACTGGTGGCTGTAAGATGTTTGAAGGGTCATCACAGTACGAGAGATTCAATAACATTTTTGGGGATATTGTGAGGAGTCCAAAGCTAGGTAGGCAATTTTTGTTCAGCAGGGCAACCATCCAGAGTATTTTGGCACTCATTCAACCCACAAAGGGGCCATTACACTTGTGGCTACCAGTGTTATGTCCTTGTCACCAATTGCTTCAATCTACATTTGAGCAAACTGGAAGATGCCAGACATTATGAATCATTTAATTAGATACGAGTCAGCTGGAAACCAGTATGTTGGCTGTTATGGTTTGGGTGACGATAGGTTGAAGAATGATTTTGATTTGAGTAACCCATACTTTGACTGTATTTCATTGGATGAGGTGGAGAGAGATCATGCAAGGGTTGAATAAATACCTGGATTTCTGAGAGCTTGCCCGCTGGACCAGATGCAAGTGAGGATATTTTTGGTCTATTTTAATTCCTCTATGCTAACTTTGTTTATCATAAGAACAACGGCTGGGTGGAAACCAACACCCAATCTCAAAATGCTCTGAGATATAGTGTGCTCTGATTGAAAATCCTTCACATGTAAACTTAGTTTGCACCACCTACTCATTGACATCTACTTTGGACACTCCTGGTTTACTATCTACCAACAGCAATTCAGTACCTTACGAAAGTCAAAGAGTTGAAGGCAGAAATTACAGAAGTGAAGTTGAGAGTCACAGGTTGGAATGCCCACTGGCAAATCATTTTGAGGACAAGTTGAATGTAGCCAAATTGGTGGTGAAGGCTAAGGCTTGTCAAAGGAGCTCAGCAATAAATCGGATGCTTTGTTGCATCATGCTATCAGCATATAGCCCCCCTCCACCATCACCAGCTGGCACTGTGTTGGACAATCTTCTGGCAGATATTTGTTCAGGTATTGATAATGAATTTGAGGAGGTTGGTTTTCTGATGAAACCTGAGGAGGAGATTGCACATGTTGATAATATCAAGGATGCAACAATCTGGGCAAAGATGCATGAGCAGCTGAAGAAGAAGACAATTCTTGTTGGGTTCCATCATGGGAAACTCAATCCCCTTCCTTCCTTGTGGCATGATCTCATAGGAATGAATATGATCCAAATGATGTTTTTGTACCAGTTGGGCAATCCACCCAATGGTGTCCTTCCATTAAGTTGTTGAGTGGTGAACAGTGCCACATTTTGACAAAGGTGGTAATTGTTTGTCAAGAATGGGTAGAGTGATGAATTTGTTGGAGACTATGCAAGGAAGAAAGGGGTGTGGAGTACTAAAATTTGGAATGGTGTGAGTATGACGATGTCTTGGAATGGGAGTGGGCCAGATATTGTGAATTTCTAGTTACCCACTTCCTGGGATGCAGACACAAGTGTGCACAAGAGTAGGGTGGGATCCTTGTCTTGGAGGACTTGTCCTGATTAGCTTGTGAAACAGAAAGCTTTTATTGTGCTTAAGTAGTTGTATTCCTTGTTGTTTTGTACTAAGGCAGTTGAAAGAGTTATCATAAGCAATGCTTGACTTAGCCGTTTCATAGATAAAATAAACTAAGCACAAGTTGCAATGTGAACAAGGTACTTGGGTTGTGGAATGGAAATTATGTGTTTAAATTAGGTTTTACGGTTTGGAAATGAATGATGCAGATTTTCTAGCAAAGCCATGAATGTGTAACACCCTTTAATCATTGAGGAGATTGGTGGTAGTTCGAGAGCACTTCCATGACTGCTACTTTCTGTAACTTCCAGCAGAATATCTTGCTTGAGAAGGCTTGTGAGATGAAACCATCAGTTGGGTATTTCTTGCTGAGAAACTACTCTTGACAGGTGTGGGATGTTTCTCAGAAATTTTCTGAGAAGAAACATCTTTTGAATATTGTTTCTCAGAAACAATTATCTTGTGATTTGTGTACTTCCTCTGCTTGTAGCAAAGTGAAGAGGATTTTTGAGAGGTTCCAGTTGGAAGCTCCTAGAGCTTACAAGTGTAAGCAGATTTTTGGCCCATGTCAATCACTTACTGTCATTTTCAACCAATTGTAACATATTTGCTTTCAATCTTCATCATTCAAATGAATGAACCAATCCAGTAAGCCTGATAAGCCCTGTTTGCTTTGATTCAAGTGCAATCAAGATTGATCAAGGGCAATTAGGCCTTGTTTGCTTTCAATAATATTCATTGAGGCCCTGATTGATTTCATTCACTCCCCATACATGATGTGTTTCAATTCAATTGCTGTTTGAATTCAGTTGATCCCAGAGGATGGGGTTTAATCTCCATCAAAATTGATTTTTGAGCATTGAAATGAAAAATGAGAGGAACATAAATAGACATAAAGGTTAGATGGAAGTTGCTTTATTGCTTTGGATCCTAAGAAAGAAGTTTTTTGATTTGTATCTCTATTCTCTCGTATTCAATGTCTTACTGTTTAGATGCAGCTGTGTGATCAATGGATACAACCATCAGTAAACAATTGTACTATCCAAAAGTAATAATAAAGTCCTAAATTATTGATTTTCCATGTGGCGTACTTAGTATAAAATCATCTTTATCTAAAATTGTGGTGCAAAAATTGCATCCAAGAATATAACTTCAAGTGATCTTCATGGCACAATTCTCACATCATACAAAACAATAAATAAACCAATCAACTTTGGTAGAAATAAGGTTCATTACCTTTTACATCCTGTCAGACATCCCACAAGTCATCATGACTTGGATTTAGCTTTTCTGTTTGAAATGTTACATACCTGGTGCCTATTTTTGATGAGACACTCTTTCTTCTGGAGACAATGGCTACAATGAACAGTTTTAGGGTACAAAAAATAGGTTACACTTCATAGTAAGAAACCAATGCGAGCTCGGTGATTCAAATTTTATTTGAATAAATTATGAGATTAAGAATACTCTAATGAAGATTGCATGGTACAATCGATATACCATTCATTTGCAATCCATAGTGGATCTGGAAAGAAATTGGCAGTTGGATGGAGCAGTTGAATAGCTTTGTCCTTTCCTCACCTACCAACAGGATCTGTCCTGTGAGAAATTTTCTGAGAAAGAAAATTTCTTTTGGATATTTTTGCTGAGAAACAAATGGAACATATATGGGTGGTTCTTGAGATGGAAAATGTCTTTTAGGTATCTTTTCTCAGAAACTAATACCTTTGGACTATTGTACTTGCTTTCTTTTGTACAAAGTGAATGAGACCTTAGGTGGTTCAAGGTGAAAGCTCATAGAGCTTAAGAATGTAACAGATTCTTGGCCAGATTTGTTGCCGGTCTATCTGGATGCATAAGATTTGATCGTCAGATTTTTTTCCACTAAAGTTTTTGGTTTTTAGATGTGTTTGATCAAAATAGATGCATTGGAAGCTATCCTAAAAGGTCTCGGATGCATTTGATCAATCTGGATACATAGGATTTGATCACATACTATCATAAAAGAATGTGGATGGAAAAAGTAGGATTTTTGTTTTTGATGGATTCAAGTCCTGAGTGTTCAGTTTATGATGAGTGATGTGTGTTATAAATTTAACTCACATTGCTTTATCCTCATTCTAAAATGAATGAAAGTATTGTTGGATTTACCAACAACCTTGGGAATATAGAAGTCAGCCAATAAAACAAGGACAGGATCACATAGAAATAATGGATATATGGCAATGCAATCAAAAAAAGAAAATGGGGGGCGGGGGGGGGGGGCACACAGGAGTAGCTACCACTGTGGTGTGGCAACAAGGGATAATCTATCGCAACGAAAGAAAAAGAAAAGATACTGTGTGGACGAGAAAATTGATACCAACAAAAGAGTGTCAGTTCTGAGTCGTACCAAAATACGCTGCGCTTTCCCCTAAATACAAACTTATCTCACTATCACCACGAAAATTACGACAACGAGCTATCACGACGAGCTATCACGACGAGCTATCACGACGAGCTATCACGACGGCTATCACAACGGAGCTATCATGACAAGCTATCATGACGAGCTATCATGACAAGCTATCACGACGAGCTATCTTGACGAGCGATCAAGACGAGCTATCACATCACGACTACACCTTCATGACTCAAAGAAAAAGGGAAGGATTATCGCTACACACTTAAAGTTATGTAATTCGTAACAGGAGGAGTTTAATGTGTTGTGGGAACACTTTTTATATACATGGTATTATACGACTAACATAAGTCTCCAAAACATGGATCCAATCAGAAGGTCGGAATCGAATAAAGGCTTGCATGAGATGACACCTCACCATACCATACTTTCCTTTTCACATTATTTTTTCAGATTACGCAACAAATATATTATAATATAGTACCTAATAGCACAATACTTATCCATGACCCCTTCACGTTGACTATCATAGCAAACCAGTATTCACTCTACGAGATTCTACGCTTAATTTTTCTGGCAGGACTTGCAGTCTGCCCTCAATGCCATTGATCCCATGTTTTCCACCATCTGGTATTTTCACATAACCTGTCCAGACGCCGTCACACCTTCAACGCTCAGGCGCGACATTTCGCAATCCCTCAATCTGAAAACTTCTGACCCACCATGATCCACGAACGCGCGCACATCGTGCTTCCCGACCAAAATCATGGCCCACAACATTACAGCGTCGACATGGCCATTCGCGAGGAAGATGTCGAACGAAGGGCGGCGGCCGAATCATACCGTCAATATCGCATTCTTGCTAGCGCCCCAATCATTTGGCCGCCTAACATGGCCGAGCGGCATCGACAGCAGATGGCCTTTCTTTGGGCACAGTTAGATCAGCGGTGAGATAGAACTCGTTATTTGAAGCTCGCCATGGCAGCTCTTGATCATTTCCACCGTGCCCTCACATAATTCGTCTCTGAACTCTTGTGTGAAGTGACCAAGAAAACTATTTACGGGAATTCTATCGTCACCATCAGGTTCATGTACCTCCTCCGCCTCCCGCGAATACGATAAGAGGGTTGGAACCTGTACGTTTCATGAATCAGCTCGGACAAGTGATTCATGTCATTGAAGATGTGGTAGACGATGGGATCGTCCATCAAAGGAACCTAACGACAGCAAGACGACTGCAGTTTGATTCAGGCGAAGACATCTCTGCTAATGAGGAACACAGTTCGCCGATTCCAGTGATAAATAGAGAAGGGCGGGTGTTCTATCTGATTCGATAGGGCAAGGCATGCTGGATTGTTATCAAACTACTGTTGGATTAATGATCTACTGTCACATGAATCCACTGCCTGCTTCTTCTTGTATGTGCAAACGTATATATCCTAAAGAGCATATTGGCAGACTAGTCAATCGTATTACTTATGTTTGTCTTCGTTAGTGTATAGAGAAAACTGACATGTCATCAATCATGACAAACAACTTAAAGCTGAATGATGGCAACATTATCATGTAGTATGTTCCATACAAATAATTGGGTGTTTATGTGACGAAATGATAGGTTGCGTCGTAGGCCCTGTCAAAAATAACTGAGACACGAAACGTAAAAAATAACGGCTGAAGGAATTACAACAAGCGTGGTGGTACTATAGCAGTTTTTTGATTAAGGTCTTTTTTCTCTAAACCATACACCATTTCAACCTAAGGATATTATTTTTTGACTGCCACTCCAAGCCAACAACATCATTCTTCGTTCAAAAAATGTAAAACATATTATCCGCCATGGAACATTGTACAGCTTCGCCTTGCGTTGAAGATCGTCTTCGAGCGACGTGAAGCGTCGTCGAGCGTGATTGAACTTCACCGACCTCTCCGTCAATGTTCCTGTTCGCCGTTGTAGTCACAAGACTTACATGGACTGCCTACAGAAGCCGTCGGCCTACGCATGACCTGTGAAAGCTTTGTGTATCGTGAGCTACAATAGGTATGGTAGTGGGTGTCAACATTTCCTCGCGGACGTGGACGTGAGTGCGAAGGCGAACCGTGTATTAGTTCCTACATAGATCAATGGAGTGTCTGTCCGTGGATTTGGCCTAAGTTAAATCCAAGTCATTCAGTCATTAACCCCTAATTTTCTTGGAGAACATGTCACCTTCACCTTCAAATCCGCTTCCTCGCCAAAAAAGTTGAGGATGAGGATCTTAACTGAAAGTGATATAATAATTTTTTACTATTATTTATTCTCCCGTTTCCACGTTGGCATTGCACAACAAACCATCTCCTCTCTGCGGCATGATGGGTAAGATATTTATTCAAGCAAAACACATTTTCATCCGTGAGGGCAGTCAGAATGTCTCTGCGGAGTGGATGGGGAAGTCACATTAGTTGTTTAGATCTAAATCACACTTCACCTTTCACATCCACGTCCGTGTCTGCAAAAACGTTCACAACCCCTAATGCTACAATTGCCAGCAGCCGCAGCATGCGTTTTTGCAGCTTGCATGTTATTTGAAAGAAATTGGAAGGCAGGTGTCTTAAAAATTGAGTGTGTGTCCTAAGCAAATAATATAATTATTATGATGGAAGAGGGATTAGTTCACAGTTGTGAAACAACAGTGCTCAAAGACAAGCCTACCAACACAATACCAACACACAAATAATTACCACAAAAATATCAGCCAAACTCAACCTCCAAAACAGTACTGCCACCAGAAACGACCGCTGAGACAGAGCCATTACAATGGTCAGCCAGATGTGGTGAAATTCCTGGATCATACCACTGCATCAATGCTGCCCAATACCACATTCAAAACACTGGTAAAAAACACAATGGCATCACTACAATGGTAACAAAAATTTCAAAACAGTACAATCACTACAAAAATTGTTACAATGTCACCACTGCTTTGACATACTGCATCATTACCACACAACAATGCTAACCCTACTGCTGTAGCATTGCAGTTGCCTTGGTGATTATGGCTGTGTTCATATCATTTCAACAGCAAAAATGCTGAAATATAAGCATTACAACAAAAAACACCAGTTCTGTGCCCTCACAATGATGCCATCACAATGGTACTGTTGCAGGATTGTCACACAAGCAACACTACAGTAACAATTCTGCCACACAATGATGCAGTTAATATAATGTCATCAAAGCACTGATGTCACAATGCTGCCATCACAACAAAACGATTGCAATGCACACAATTCTGCCATTACAACAATGTCATCACGATGCTGTCATCAAAATGTTGCAGTAACAATGTTGCAATGAAAATGCTGCAATTGAAACAGTGCCCCAGCAATGGAACAAAGCAACACAACTACTTGCACTCCAAAAGAATTCTTGCTGACCACTGATATGAAAAAAACTTAGGACATACCCTAAATGAGCGAATAACATGCTAACAGGTCATAAAATTTCCGACATATCATGTTGAGTAAACATATCCTGCATGTTGGCAACATCTTTTGGATATCAATCAAAATGTGTTCACAACCAGCACAAAAGTGGCCGATTCTACAGCAGATTAGAGTAAATGAAAGTATTTAGACACTAAAAAGGAGTGATTTGTTATTATCATTATGGCTTATATAATGGTTTGTTATGATGAAGATTATTTTTGCAGAACAGATTTTAAGTTTTGGGATGAGATTGAAAGCACATCTTGTGTGCACACAAAGGAATGGGTTGAAACAAGTCCACAAAAAGTGATACAGATTCATAAAATATTGAGGACATGAAAGATGACATGATGAATTGTAACAAGGGTTGTTTTTTCTTAATTACTTTACCCAGATGATTGTAACATAATGTTTGGCCTCCTGCTTTTGGATT
>JALLPD010002344.1:0-10318 GCA_036940065.1 Cyclotella cf. meneghiniana
TATGGTAGTTCAGTATGAATACACAGTATGTGCTTAGCTCTAAAACTGACAACTTTGGTGAAAAAAAAATAATATTTTACATGCCCATGTTAGTAAAATTGTAAGCAGCAAAAGAAGTGAAAAAATTGTCCGATCTTACTAACTGTTAGTAAGAAATGAGAAAAATTGATCACTCCATGGCTGATTCGACTCACTGTTAGCTATTCTGTAAGTAAAAATAAATTGCTTACAAATTAACTAACGGAAACAATAGTCTTACTACCAATTCATTTGCAGTGAGAGAAACCATCAGGTCAATCGCAGAGACCAACTTTGCTACAAGTGCCGGATGCCAGAAATCTACAATGGCGCAGTCTTCCATGTCATCTGCAGTATCTTCAAGGTTGAGACATGTGCAGTACTATCATTGAAAGACAAAGCAGTTTAGACTGCTCCCATGGTGGCACCAGCAGCCCAAGACAATGCCACTGACTAGTGCTTATCTGTGGATGATGTGAGTCCAAATATCAATGGTGGGCTTGTGCAGAAGTTGCTGAGTTGTGTCAACAGGGAATCGAGGTTGATGATGACAATGAGCCTGTCCAGAGAATGCGGAGCCACCTCCGCAAGCAACAAGTCAAGTTAGTGAATGGATTACACTCACTTTTTTCCCAAGAAGGGAAGCCAATTGCAGCAATGCAAGGGTTCTTGGAAGAGGTTTGAATGGACAGTCACAAGGGAGATGAATGAACTAGCTGAGTTCTGGATGTGCTTCCCTGAGCAGTGGGTGAAAGAATTTCTCATCCCTTCAACAAACAAGGAGCTCAATGGGGATCCTCTCACCCTGTCTGAGTTCTATGTCTATCTTCATTGTCACTTCTTCATTCATGCTTTGAGGGAATCTCTGTCCAAAGATTGTGGTGGTCTTCAAAGCCAATTTCAAGAGAGATGGAGCACCCTTTCGGCTCAATGAGTTTATCTCTCTACAAAGATATAATGATCTCACAAGTGCCATGAGCTGTACTGACAAGTTGATTGCTTCTATGATGTTTACCAGATAATTGATGCTTTTAATCAGCATTATGCTGAAGAATACATTCCATCCTGGCTCAGTTGCCTTGACAAGTCAATGAACTCATGGCTTGACAAGTTCTGCCTGGGGTTTATGTCTGTTCCCTAGAAGCCACACCCTCATGGAAAAGAGTATCATTCCATTTCTGATGGAGATGATGGCAAGCCTGTGATGTGGAGGATCAAGATACAAGAGGGGAAGGATCATCTGAAGGATGCAACAGACAAGTGAGCTTTTCCTTTGAAATTTGAGGGCACCAATGCCACCAGTGGTTGCAAGTTTAGCAAGACTTTTACCTTAATGTGTGAGATCACTGAGCCAATTCAGGGCACTGGCAAGATAGTATCAATGGGTAGTGGGTTCTGTGTCACAGCTGGTATCCTCTACCTCCATGACCTTGGTGTTATGGGCAGTCTCTCATTAAGAAGCATAAGTATTGGCCAAACAATGTGCCCAGGGTTCAGATTGACCAGTATTTTGAGGAAAATGCTTGGATTTTCAAAGTCTCTAAAGCAAGACATTGATGAGATTCCTTTTATGTTCATTGTTCAAAGGATACAAAGTTTGTTACAAAAATGATGAGCACTCATGGTTTGCTCACGCTGGTACTGGGTCACAAGACTTATCATCAGAATGAGGAAGGGCAGCAGGTCTTTTTCAACTACCCAGAGTTTCTCTGTCACCACAACCACAGCAAGCATTAGGTGGATGACATAAACTATAGACGTCATGATCCCATTGGTTTGGAGCAGGTTTGGTGCAGGTTTGGTGCACAAAGTGGTGAACCACTTGTCAATTCACACTCATTTGCTCTGTTGCTGAGGCCAATGCTGTCAACTGTCAAGCCCAAGCAAACAATACGGGTTGCAGGGAACTGGCAATACTGTCAATGGAGAATAGAATAGGGGTTGATGGTGCTGTGGTCCACTCTCCCATCAGGGAAAGGGAGCATGGTAGGGTGGATAAGGCCTCTGCTCATGGGCCATGCAATCTCCCCAACTTCACTGAAGGCTAGAGAACAGAGCTTAATATGTGGAGTAAGATAACCACTCAATATGCCAAAACAAAGTGTTCAACATGCAATCTAAAGATCAAAACATCTTGCGCATGTAATAAAAAGGTTCCTGTGTGCTCAGATTGCTATGGCATTCATTTATTGCAGCTACGCAACACAAATTAAGCAAGTACTGATTCGTAATGTCGAAAATTGCAAAATATTTGATGCCAGTAATTGTATTGTAATGTGTAGTAGCTTGTTTTTAGCTGGATTTTCACTTTGCACTTGTGTTAGTGAGGCTAATGCCATGTAGTTACTAGCTTGCTGGAAGCTACAAAGTGATTTTTGTCCAAAAGGAATTAACTGGAAACTGAGTACAAATTAGTACTTTTAGGTGATTATAATTCCATTACTAGTAAATAGCATGTAAAAACATATTACATCACTGCATCAAGACTAGTCACACCATGATGAGTTCCTCCACACCCTGGCAAACTGACCTACCACAAAAAACACCACAGATATGGTGCCTCTGCCAACGCACAATCCACCATTACAGCCATAGCAACAATATGGCATGTGCAATCATGTTGCTTTTCCATATTGACGGACAATGAGTCCCACAACCACCATGCCAATTTGTTGCATGTTTCTGCAGCATGATGTACCGGCTTGCTATTGGTGAGTGTTTTAATGTCAAAAATATCTCATTTTTTACATCTACATTTTTGCCTTAAACATTATGCTGTCTCCTTCCTATTTGGGCTCACCCAAGTTGTCCTGTGTTTCAAGAATTTGATGAGGAGAAAAATAGGTAAAATATCCGAATTTTGAGGTGAGTCCTCCACCTCCTTCAACTTTTGCTTTAACTCATCACTCTGGTCCTTCTTTGTATTATTGAAGATACTACCCATCTTCCTTTCAATCAAGGTTTGTTGTCTTGGTAAACCAGTGTCTCCCATTGTCATTTTCTCATTTGTGAGTTTATTTGATTCGTCATCTTCTTTAACTGACCATCCCTCCATCTCTGGAACATCCTCTCCACTTTGCAAACATCTTTCCATTTGACTACTACCTCTTCCTTTTTCAATTTAGTTACTTTGATTTTGCAGTATTGCAGGAGTACTTTCAACTCCTGCATATTATTTGTAGCAACACCCTTGGCATGAACACAAATTGTGTGAGCCTGTTGAATAATATTGTTGATTTCAGTGATCCCTTCTTTTTATTCAACAACCCCTTTTTCTTCTTGTTGTCATTTTGCTTTGCTACTCTCAAAAGATCTTGGATCTCAATCAGCTCAAAAAGGTGTTTGTAGCCTTGTTGCAGTTGGGTTTCAATTTGTTTGCATGCCACAAGGAAAATGGGGCAAATGAAGGAGTGCTAACTTCACTATGAGAAGGCTGGAAATTAATATCTTGGAAGAGTTGTTGCTGGGTTGAATTGTAGTGACCCTGCTTTTGCTGTTTCACATCCATACTTTGACTTTCCCTCTTGCACAAATCCAGAAGAAGCAGAAAAGAAGTTGATGATTTATTTTATCTCATTTGGATGCCGTAATGAGGTGGATCCAAGGTTGTTTTTAATTTTTTGCATGCTCTTTGCTTCACTTTGTTATCATTCAGAATGTTTGAAAAGTACTCTTCACCACAAGAGCAAGCTTCAAGCGTCACCTTTTTCAATCGCATCCCAACACATATGAAATCACTGTCAAATGTACTTGGAATGCAATCAAGTACTCTCCAGTTTTCACCAGATTACCACCCCATGTTTGATTACTGTCAAAGGTGTAGGGTCTGAAGCAGGACTTCAACAAATTGAAGGATGAGCTGATACATGAGTTCAAAGTGGAGCCAAATAAGTGTGCGAATAATGGTGAGAAGTATTTTGATTCAATGGCATTGAAAGATAAATTGGACTTATCAGAGAAGAACATTATTGATCGATTGGAAAGAAGGTTATACTTTTGGAAATGTTTGTCAGTACATCTGATGATCCTTTATTGGATTCAGATGGAATGGAAAATGAAGATACTCTTGCTGCTAACCACACCTCTTTGTGGTTTTCAAGAGAGCAAGAAAGTACAATTCATTTTTTTGGGACAGGGTGGCAAGATGACCAGAGTTCCCAGAGACTTTGTCTTTCCCACTATGGGGTTGATGAATCTTGTGATTACGAATTAGTATTGTGGAGATTTGATTACACCACTTTCTCTTTTGAGTAGGAAGGACTTGCAAGTGTTTTCACTGAAAGTTCTGCTATCAAAAATGAAGAACTTGATGGGTTTAGTCAAAAAGGTGCCAAAGAGGGAAGGATGCTGTAAGAAAAAAGCAAGTTGAATGGAAACATACAAGCTTGCAATGAGTTGTGCAAGAAGATCTGGAAGTATTTTGTGTATCCAACAAAAAGGCACATCCAAAGGCATGAGCAGTTGTGTTTGACTACATATCTGAACCTTTATAAGCAAGTGAAGTATCTGTAGTGGATTTGTAAGTTGTAGTCGCAATAATTTGGCCAGGATAAGCTAGCAGCCAAAAGGGCTATGGGTTAAAACAGCAGAAAAAAAGCTGCTGGGAGGGTGGATGGAGCTTACACTGTAAAATTAATTGAATTCTATTTTTAACCCTGATATTCTTAATTATTTGTCTTTTTTCCTGTTTTAACTGTAAGCAGGAGGATTATTAAGATGAAAATCTTGTGCTGGTGTTCCTTGCTTTTTTTAGACTTAGTGAAAAAAATGAGTAATGAAAATCCCATGCAAATGATACTAATTTGCTGATCAGAATTTATAATGTGAGTAACATAATCTGCTGAAAGATTATGCTTAATGAACACATTCATTGCTATATGGTTAATGGTGTTTTATTGAAGACATCGACTTCTTAAAAGACAAGGGTTATCAATTACTTGATTGTAAAATGAATGGTGATAGAATCAAGAGACTGTCACATGAAACAAGAATCACATGTTTCAATGCCCCTCCAATCATTCTCCTGCATAACATGTTGGTTGTAGATGAATCCATACGCAACACTTTCATGTATAAAAATAGATGGTTGATTGTCACATCAGGGCCTAGTTTAATCTCCCAGCTTTCCTTGAGAGTGGGCCTATTAATATCCCAGCTTTCCTTGAGAGAGGGCCAAGTTTAATCTTCAAGCTTTTCTTGAGAGAGGGCAAAGTCTTCCCTCCCGGCTTTCCTTGAGAGGGTTGAAAATGGAAGACATCTTCAAGATGATGGAGATAAAAGTTGGGCACTCTGCATAGAGGCACAGACCTCTTCTGAACCTTACATCTATCTCAATGCTCCTAGTATGCAACTACACAGAAAATAGCATTGGATTCAAAGAAGGCAACGGGAAGCAACATCCTTAATGCACTGCATCCTGGACCTGGCGCTGGCATCATCTTTTTCCTTGGCATTGGATTCAGATGGTATTGTGAGCGCATCATTTACAGCCAAGCGCAAACATGCTGACTTAAGAATCACTAGCATTAAACCTACCTTTAAATTTGGAAACTTGCCAGCAAGAACCTGCCCAGATGGGATGCATGGCCTCCAAAAATTGCTTGCGTCATTGACAGACAAGTCTAAACTCTTGTGTAGAACAAAAAGGGCAATTGACTTTGATTGTATCAGTGACAAGGAAGTATGACAAAAGTTTGATTCATCTGAGATCTTGTTATCTAGCTCCAGCTGGAACCTGTTATGATGGTAGATGTTGAGCATGATATTATACCATACGCTTCTTTTTGATGAATCTAAAAAAATTGTGGGATGAGGGAGTAGTCTACTGGAAGGTCTGATGACAAGGAAGTGTCAACGACCGCTTGCAGTAGATGGCAGACATGGCATGCCATCTTGGGCAGACTGATGGATTTGGTGAGAGCTTGTTGCAGAGTCTGTCAGAGTCATGGTGGTGGATTGTGATGTGGATGCGGCCTCCTTCCATGCAGATGGAATGCACGATACTTGGCCGCCGGCCACCAACAGCACCTGAGACATCGTGACGGCCAATGGAGTGACTGCTGTAGTTCAGCAGTGATGTCATGATGAACAAGTTTTCAATGTGGTCAGTGTGAGGTAAGTGACAATGAATGCGTCATTGTTGGCAAGAGCGAGAAATTATAAGAGAAGCCAGCACATGAGGTGATGAAAATCTCATGCCGATGTTCCTTGCTTTTTTAGACAAAAAATTGACAACATCATGGCTGAATGATTGTCATCATTGTATGAACTTTTATCACTAATGCCCAAAAATGACAGAATACACAAATACTATGGTACTTAGGCAAACAATTCCCAAGGTTTTGTAATGGTTGGTACATGTGTAAACATGATTGCAAATCCTAAGGAATTGTGATTAATATTGCAATTCCTTGAGATTTGTAATCATATTCATTTGCAATGCCCAGGGAATTGTAAAAAAATCATCACCATGATGAGTTCGATTGCCTGGGAATTGTAAACAAGGATTGACAGTCGATCTCTATTTACAATTCCCTGGGAATTGCACTTGTTGTAGTGATGAGATTCTTGTCACATGCAATGCATAATTGTAAGTAGGATTTCATCTAACAAATGAATCCATATAAGAAAAAAATTAATCCAATGGACAGCAACATACATCCAAACTTGCTTCTTTACTAAATTCTGCATTTTTTGGAAAAATGAGAAATGCGGGAATGCCAGTTAAGGGGAAAATTCCTTGGCCTTTTCTTTATATCTTCTTTTGCAATTCTCTGGGAATCACATTGACCCAAGCTTTTAGCCTAACATTTGGGTGTAATGTTTTCAAGCTGATTTTTACACAACTTTCCCATTGAGGGCCATCACTGCACACAACTCTGTTTTCAAAACTTGCCTACCCCTGGAGCATTCTGTCCTCTGTCCAGGTATGCATTTTCATCTCCAGGCAAACACGCATTGACACCTCCAGATGCACAGCGCACAGCTGGAGTAACATTGATGACGTAATGTGGAATTCTGCCCACATCCATCATCTGTCATCCACTTCAGACATCGTTCATCACTTAGGTCACTATCGCAGTTCATCCTTCAGTTAAACAGGAGAGAAAGACATTGTTTTGGTCATTTGCCATGCAACAGACTGAGCGGAACATCTGTCAAGATCGGAATTATAACAGAGGTAAGGAGTGAATTACTGGATGGATGTGTGGTTGAGAAAAAGAATGCATGGAATGTGGAATGGAGATGAATTTCTCAGAACAAAATGGAAGGGGTAGGCAACCTGACTACATGTTGAATGGGTCGGAGTCAGGGGTATGCAACTCGAAATTTTGCCTACCATACCCCAATAGACAGATACTTATAACCCATTTTTTACTATGTATATTGTGTATGCAAAAAGAGAGATGGCCTGAGTTTTATCTAAACATGAAAGTCTTAACAAACACCCAAAACATACTTAAATCAAAAAAAATTCCTTGAATAATACTAGAAGACTGTGTAATAATGTTTTAAATTACGTTTGTACACTTTGAAAAATTGGCAAAAATGAAGAGGCTGATATAGGCTGATATCTGGCTGATATCAGCAGATATCAGCCATGAATTTGAATTAGCTCACCACCCACGACCATGGCGCCCAGGGAATCCTACATCACACTCTTTGCTATTATGATCAGCTCATCGATCCATGTGTCAAGCTACCTTTTATCTTCCTCAATTACGGCATTGTACGAACGTAAAAGACTGGACAGACATCGGAACGTCTTCACTGTAATACAGAAGACCACAAATCGAGCACGATGTGAAATTACCATGATGTGCCGTCGAGGCTGCATGCAAAATCCACAAGATTCGACATCGCCAACGTGGAATGCATGCAGTCGTTGCTATGTTAGAAATGCTGGTCATTCCTTCCTTTCAATGTCATCAACAGATCCCATCTTTGAAACGCCGACGAGTATTGCTGGCGCAATTTACTCGACAGCATTGAATCCGAAAGGCGAGGAAAGAGTGCAAGCTGCCATCAGCCAATTTGTTTCAACTATAAGATCTTCACTCGACAATCAAACATTCATATCCTTTACTCTCAAAGGACCATCGGCACCACGTCTAAGAAAGAATCTCAATGTAGACGGCAAAGAACAACTCAACAGACAAAAAGAGAAACTTCGTGGGAAATATAAATCAATCACGGGTAGATTGATCCTTTTGAATAACCAAAAGAAGAGGAACAAGTCCGTTGACAACAACACCGATGGAGTTTTGTTTCTTCAAGCCAACATCAAGTATCATTTAGCTACTGATATGGCTCAGAACTGGAAAGTCGGAAGAGATGCATCAACCTGTGATGAAGTGGAAAATGGTCTCAACAAAATATTTTCAAGTGCGATTGGAATACACTCGGATGAAGACCTACTATCCGAGTGGGGAGCACCTCAATATGAGCATATGAATGGCGAATTGGGACTTTTCAGTGGAGAAATCGTCACAGCTAAAGGGACATACAAGCTTATATTGCATCCTACACACAAGGCCTGTTTTTCCTCGCCAAAAGAAATAATAACTCTCTCAAAAACAAGCGATGCAACAGCGATGAATGTATTGGCACACGACAAACAAAAAAATGTCCCGCTATCACCTTCGTCGCTCTTCTTTCAGAAGCTGGGAGTGACCGATTCAAAAGGCAAACCTGTCCATGGGATGTCTTCCAAATTACGGCAATGTCAAAAGTTTGTGGAAATTGTTGGCAAACTGATTGATGAATCTGTTGTTGCATCTTTAAGGGATTCCTTGAATCATCCAAAAGAAGATATCGTCCATCCTACTGCAGTACGAGTAATCGACATGGGATGTGGACGAGGATACCTCACGTTTTCACTTCACTCGTACTTGTGCAGCAAGTATTTATCGTCAGCCAGCCCCAAAATAGATAGCGTGCAAACACAGGGAATAGATAGACGACCTAAGCTGATCCAAGAGATAAATGACATTGCTCATGACTTGGGAGGGGAATTCAACTCACTCAATTTCATTGAGGGAACGATTGAAGGCGCACAAACGAATTTGTTTCAGAACAAGGAGCTTCCTCAAAATGGTGACAGCATTGTGGGTTCTGAGACCGTTGACGATTCCACAATTGATATTCTTATTGCGCTTCATGCCTGCGATACAGCCACTGACGACGCCATTTGGTTTGCCATTGCTCGCAAGGCCGACATAATTGTCACGGCTCCTTGCTGTCAGCATGAGCTGCGATCACAGATTGATCACCATGCAGCATCCTTTCGTTCGCATGACATCAGCCCTCTCAACGAGGTACTGCGTCATGCAATTTACAGAGAACGTCATACAGAAATAATCACCGACGCTATGCGTGCGCTTTTGTTAGAGATTGCAGGGTATGAGACTCAGGTATTCGAGTTTGTGGGTGGCGAACACACTGCAAAGAATGTCATGATTACTGCTGTCAAACGGAACAACAAAGGTGATAGCAGCGGCAGGCAACTTGAAGATAAAAGAACAAGATTGGTCGAACTTGCAAAGATGTATGGTATCAAACGGCAACGTTTGGCAGGACTCATGGGCGAAAGACTAAGCGCAGAGGGAATAAAGGCGGCAAAGAATTTATCTGGAATGCCTCCATTGTAAATCAGCCTTAACAGTTCTCCTTTACTTTGCTCTCCAAGGTAGATAAATAAAGTAGACTGCACAGGATTTAGATAGGCGACAGTGCATAAGCATGCACATCTTCCCCTTTCACTCGGCCTCTTGGACTGCGGGACTTTGGGCGGACCTACGTGAAGGAGAAAACCCCAACAATCTACATCTCAGCAATGCTTAGATTTTGAATCTCTACACGCCATTTGTAATAAAAGAATCAGCCCATGATTCTTGATGCACTTCATCTACAATTGCCATGACGCATGAAATCCGTTTGTTTCTTCAAGGGTAAGTTATGCATTACAAACGACCCACAGCTTATCAGAAAGTGTCATTTTGGGGCATAGCGTACACTGTGGACTTTCCAAGAGAAGGTTCACTAAAGCTGACGAGTAATGTTATTATTTATGGAACTCTTGATGTGATCACGGATCTGGGGATTTCGAAGTGATGTTGACAACAACCTCTAGAACGTGGAAGAATTTTAGCAAAGCGAGACTTCTATTGAGATATGTCGATTTTAAGAATTCATAATATATTTAGATATTATTATTAAAAAGTTCGATCACAAAACATTGCTCTATCAATGCTAACATTGGAACCAGACACTTCTGCTTGTTCTCAATCCTTCCCTTCGA
>JALLPD010002345.1:2063-12457 GCA_036940065.1 Cyclotella cf. meneghiniana
TGAGATTCAAGACAGGAGAAATGAAACAATGAAACACGCATGAATGCAAGATAAAATGATCAGATTGCCAGCTAGATGTGCCTAATTGTTTTTGGTCAAGATTAGTGAAGGACATAGGAAGACACCAATCAATTGAAACTGAGTTGAGATCTGATTGTTTTGACTTGTTGATTGCACCAGACCATGCCAGAATTCATTTTATCACTTGTTGCTTTTTTATGATGAGTTCTGTCTTTGACATAAATCTTTTCTCTATACCAAGGAAGCAAAGATGGATTGGTGTGGTTTGAAAGTGATTCACTTCAATCACTAGTTCATTGTAATGCTTGAGAATCAAGGGAAAATGTTGTGATTCAGGCAGGATCCATCCCTGACATGATGTCTGCCACTAATTCTTTAACAAGGGAAGTTGAACACCCTGTGAGTTGAAGGCATTTGTGGCAGTACTTTGTGACCAAACGTCTTTCAGGCAATGAAACATTCTTTTTCATGTGATCAGAGACAACTTGATGTAGATGTACAATGGATTTCCTGATCATTTTAAGAAATAACTTGATTGGGGGATAAGAAGTGCAGCCATCTTGAATGTCATGGGGTGGCAAGTGATATATATTTGGATATGTCACTCCTCTTGACCACCAGTCAAGACATTGATCACAAGATTGATCCAAATTCTTAGGATAGGATGGACTGAGAATTAAGCAAGAGGGAGTGATTGATTCATCAAATTTACCGGAATGTCTCCATCTGTGAGTAATGCTTCCATTCAAGGTGGTACATGTGTTTGTGTTGGAAGTCTTTCCACTGCAAATTCAACCAATCTAGATATTAACAACAATTCTAGTTGACGTGTATAAAACACTTGTTAACTTTTGTGTTTGATTTAATTGTGATTAACTATTTGTGTCAATTTAGGCAAGACAGTTGGTCGTGCACTCGGAAAACATACATAAACTACACCAAGACTAAGAAAACTCTGTTCCGACATAATTCAAATATTCTTGTACTTCCTTTGTTCCGAGTTTGAGTGAAAAATTACCCGCTAACAGCCTCCCCACTCAAAGCTTGGGTTTGATCCTGATACTTGTCCACCCCTACATACAGTGGTATATGATGATTGAAAACCGCTGCTGTCACATTTTTGGTAAAAATGTCAACGTTGTTGGTGCCTCCAGGGATATGCTTGATATCCAATAAGCCCTGATCTTTTAGTTTGCGTAGAATATAGTTTCGTACATCCTTGTGTCTGGTTCTACCACCAACACTCCAACTGTTTGCAATATTTACAGCCCCTGAGTTGTCAATTTCCAGAACCATGGGTGATTCCACCTTATGTTTCACTGACTCCAATGAGCGATAAATGTATAGCATATCTTGTGCAACCATTACTCCAGCCGCAATTTTTGCCTCCATGACTGACAGTGTCACAAACTTTTGTGTTGCACTCCTGAACAATATAGGAACATTGTCCACAAATACTCTTCCTCCGGAGATACTCCTATGATCATAGGGATTCAAGGCATAGTCTGAGTCCAACCTTCTGTGGACTTTGAACTTGTGTTCAGGACTCCATATCTCCTTTGGCATCAAAAAAAGTCCTCTATCTCAGGTAGATATCATGTACCTTAGTAGATTCATAAGTGCTTGGACATGAGCTTCCCTAGGTGCAGTCATGTGCCTAGTGAGTCCGCGCACTGCATTAAATGTGTCAGGACATGACCATTGCATCATATACATGCACGTTGTGGTGGCTGATCGGTACATCTTTGCAAGTGATTCATGTACTGTCCCATATCCATCTCCTTTTACTGTTGGTACTTTTGATGCTATTCCATCAGGTGGTGTGTATTCTTCTTCAAGTTTTCTCACTAGTACCGGTTGTGTGAATTTTACCCTTCCTATGCCCGAATTTTCCCTGTAGAGGTCTAGCTTGCTGCCCACATATTCTGTGAGTTTCCCTTTGCGTTTGCACGTAAATGCCCTCTCTAGGTCTTGCTGAGCCTGTTCCACCATGTTGGGAGGTCCCGATATCATGATGTCATCCACCCAGGCTACTAGAATGACCAGCGCATCATCCTGCCATATAAAATACAAACATGGATCTGCCTGAGATTGTTCATACATCATGTTACTTACATGTTTCTTGAATGTTTTGAAAAAGAAATACGCCGCCTGTTTTGTGCCGCATATGGGCGCGTTCATTTGTATAACTACATCACCTGAATAGTGTCTTTTGAAACCATCAGGTACCTCCATATAGAGTTCCTCACCATTCTCAAAGTGTCCTTGTAAGAAAGCTCCTTCAACATCGATGATAGCTGACATCAATCTGGGATTCATGCACCAAGGCACGAGGACAGTTATTAAAGTGATCAGGATTGTAACTGGCATGGCAATTGAGTCTAACCTAAGCCGTTTCTAAAAATTATAGTTTGTGAAAATGGACTGAAGCTTATTGCTAAACAATTTTTATAAGTTAAACTGTTTGTTTCTAAAACATCATGATGAAGTGAATAAAAAAACAAACTGTGTAGGACTCTACACCGTCTTAGTATATTTGTACTGATGACACAAGGGCTGTTTGCATAGGTTTCTACCTGACTTGGTATGTAACCTCAGGCAGCCTAACTTTTCAGAGAGAAGTTTTCCTGCTCTGGTCTTGCTTGATGGAGAAGGTTACTTAAGTGTAGCTTCTCCTTGCCACAATTGTTTCTGTGAAATATTTCTCTTGTCACAATTGTTTCTGTGAAACATACCTACTAAGTGTGTACTTCAAATATGTTGTTTCTGAGAAACTAACATGTTTTGACTTTGCATACTACCTTTGTTCAAGACAATGTGTGGAGGACCCTTAAAGCTTGCAGGTGGAGGCTCATTGGGTGTACCTAAATGGGGTGTATAATTGATCTACGCTAAAGCAACAATCCACCAAGAGAAGAAACTGTGGAAGACCATATGTAAAGATGGAGATGTGGCAGAGGACAAGAGCAAATGAAAGAAAAAGGCTCAAGGTGGATCAAAGACCAATTACTCAAGAGATTGAAGTGAGACAATGTCATTGGCTCAAAGAGAGATGTCAAGGTGAATCAGCACCACTGGCTCAATGAAGAGTGGAGTCAAGATGGATCAACATCATTGGCTCCACAATGGAAGACAAATGAAAGGTCGATGTGGATCAATGTTACTGGCTCAACAATCAAAGACAAATGAAATGTTGAGATGGGTCAATGCCACCGGATCAACAAACACCAGCTGCAGACAAAGAAAACTGTATAGAATGGTCACGCATTAAGAGGCATCATAACTGCTGTTGTTCGACCGGTGTGGCAAATCTTGATGAGGTTGTGCATGTCTTGATGAGGTAATATTTTGCAGCAATCTAATTAATTTTTTGGATGAGTAAAATGAAATTATGATTATCTGCATCTACAATGAAACTTATGTAATAATCAACAAAATTTTCTAGGACATGAAGAAAGACTCTCACAGACTGTGGAGACGATGACAAGACAGGAACAATTTGAGTGTCAGAACAAATTCTGATTCTGTTGTGGATGAATGGCCTGCAAGAATATTGGACAAGAGGTAGAAGGCTGATGCATAGAAAGGAAGAAAAACAAATGAAATGAACAGAAACAAGGATGTTTCATAGGGCACATGTTTCTGGGTACTACCCCTTAACAGTAGATGCTTCAAAGGCTGAGACAAAGTGATGTGAATCTTTATCTGGCACAGATAGAGGTAGAGTAGAAAGTAGGCCTCATCCATGCCGCCTAGTGATGGTCTTGCAACTGCCATCTGAGCAATGACCATGTGCTCATCTCAGGCCTTCTGTTTTGATGTGAAGTTCCCCTTCAAGTTATTTCACAGTCCATTGGTAAGCAGAAGGAGGTACTGTGTTGTTGATCTCCTCATGCTTTCCATGCACGAGTCAAGGTTCAAATTTGACATTGCTGAGAATGTCATGTCTATCTCAATAGGCAGATAGGGCATGGTACCCCTTTCATCTTACTTGTCCACATGTCCTCTGCTGTGCACTTGGCCACCCATCTGGAGTCACAGGAAACTGTACATAACATGGGCATGATGTTGTTGACAGGGATGATTTAGCAATGTAGTGGTTAGATTTCTCTGGATAATTTGACTTCGCAATGTTATAAATGTTTAGATATTTAGCTTGGTAGTTCTTCTAATGTGACGGATCTGTAGACAGGTCTTTGCAGTAGATCTCAGTAAATAGATAAAATCGGGGACCTTGACAGTACCATGGCTCCCTGCAAGATTAAATCGGCACTTCTGAAAGCTGGTCTCCCTTGGCCTCAAGAGCCACTATCCATTTATGAGGGAGGCAAATCTGGCACTAAACTGCCTTCCAATCATGATTATTTTTTTGGCATGTACCATGAGCATGGACTTTTCAAAACACACGAAAAGAAGTTTTAACCCATCTTATTGTGAACGATCTGATCACTTATTTTCAAAGCCTTGCAGTTTTGAGATGTTTCATCTATAATTTGACATTGGCTACTACATTGGACTAAGGCTTTGTATACTTGAATACAGGCATGGAGATGTGACAAAAAATATTGTGCTCCTTGGAGACGGTGTGATACTGATGATATCATCTTTACTTGAAAATCCAACTGTGCAACGACATGTGATTTTTACTTGAAAATGTTAACTTAATAACTTGGTGGTTTTCCTGTCCGCGAGTTCGCAATGATTTAGAGTGCAACAAGGCACAGTTTCAAGCAAAACGATTTCCTCTGTAATCATTGTATTGTACAGACAGGTTTAGAGCGGGTTGCTCGCACAAGCTTGGAATCGTTCGACTGTGTTGACGTTATTCTCGATGTCTGCTCTAGTGGCTGTCCCACCGAACTATTATTTGTACAGCTTATGGCTGATGAAGAGGGCATATATGCTTGTAGCACAGTAGTCTCTTCTTTCAGTGGAACTTCACCTTCATTGTCGTTCACACCATTGAGATCATTTTCTTTCCTCTTCACATTTTCGAGCTTAGAACTCAACATGGTTACAGAGAAAGCCTATGAAAAAGGAAAGAATTCCGCTGAGAAAGTTGAAGAAAAAACTGATGGCGATGAATCATGTGTCACTAACTGTTTTAACTTCATCCTTTGTCAATATTATTCCGCCATCACTGCTGTCAAACTCTTTCCCAAGTTCATTCACCCTCTGGATCCTTGCGCGACTGCAAAACTTATGTCGCAGACAAAAACCAACACCAGCTCTTTTTGATGGATCTTTAGTCAGAAGGTTTTTAAGGATCTCTTTCAAACTATCTGACATGTCTTCATGCAAGTGGTATGGAACATGAGCATTAGCAATGAGTTCAAACAATTTCAACGGTGTCATGGAGAAAAAAGGAAGTCTGCCTGTGGTGAAAATGAAGAGGCATACACCAGCAGCCCATAAATCTGCAGCGTACCCAGAGAATTCTGTCGTGTTCTTGTCGCACATCTCGGGCGAGTAGAAAAACCAAGTTCTGTTTCATAAACAGGTGAATGAGAACGCCAAGTCGAAGGGATGGTTAAGAGTTGAACGAATAGTACACGCATTTTATCTACTCACCCATCTGTTTTATTCAATATTCCGGTATTGTGTTGTGAGGGCATCATAAGTGCCTGATCACTTTCTTGTGTTGACAGGTACAATGGACAAGAAGAAGAAGAGATTTTTTCTCTGTCGGATTCAACCAAAAAGTTTGTGAAGGAATCATTCGAATTCATGGAGAATCTAAGAGAATTCCTTATTGCATCGTCTTTTTCGTTCGAGAACATATGTGCTACTCCGAAATCACTTATTTTTGCTATCCCATTTGCCCCCAAACTAAATAAAAAAAGCAAGCAAGATTGAAAACGAGTTGCAAATTTTAATCGGGAGACCTACATGCAATGAAAGAGAAACTCACAGAATATTTTCTGGCTTCAAATCACGATGACAGATTTCATGCCTTCCATTTTGTTAGTAGTCGAAATATGTGAGTTACGGCTTCAAACGTGAACAAAAAGTTTAAACCCAAACAAGTTGACAACAGTCACCTATGAAGATATGCAAGACCGTGCATAATATCAACGAAATACAATGCTGCATTTTCCTCATCAAAGTAACCCCCAGGTGTTAAACCTTTGACCCTATTCTTGTACCGCATTCTTTTGTACATATCTGTTCCCTCGACGTGGCTCAAGATCTCGCCCAAGGAAACATATTCTAAAACCATGTACAGTTTGTCACTTTCAACACTATCAATCACTTCAAAAAGTTGAACCAAGTTTGGATGTCTAAGACGTTTCATCATAGCTATTTCTCGCTCGATATTTTCAAAAGCAGTGCGCACTGTGACGCGATTTTTAAAATCTGTGGTCATTGTTTTCATTTGCTTCAAAATAGACTTCTGAATGACCTTTACTGCCACAAGATCGCCTTTCGCGCTTGCCTGCGAGGCTTGTTCGCTGCCATCATCCATTGGCGGGCTAACGACACGGACTATGCTACGCCGTGACTGTTGCCGCTTCCTTTGAGGTTGGTAAGCGGTCTGTATTGCTGAGATTTCAGGAACGACGGTGTCAGCGCATTTATCGACACCTGCATCAGTTTCATTACTCGCCAGCGACGACCCTAGAATATTGTACAGAGATTTATTGGTTTTTCTCCACGCGAGGCGTACCATGGCATATGACCCCTGGCCTAACATTGCAGATGGGGGAAGTGATGAGTAGGAAATCCTATTGACAGCATCGCTCTCATCATCAGTGCCATTCTCGCCCCCATACATAATCGAGATCATCTCAAAATCAGAGACAAATGTCAAATTTCCAACTTCCACACCACGTCCACTAGTAACACTTGAATTACTTGTAAAACTAGCCAGACTTGTCAAGCTGACACAACTATCCTTAGTCCTCATGCCAGTGCTGTTTCGTCGCGATTCATTCAGCGTCCGTTCGTCCTCGTCGTCACAGAGACGATTCGAAATTTCATTTATTGTATGCCTCTGCCTTCCAAGACCAGCTTTCAACAGCATCCGCCTTGACAGCGACCCTTTACGTCGGACGGGATTCTCCGCAAAATCGGGCGGGGCTATTTTGGTTTCAGTGACTTGTGCTCGGGGATGAGGTGATCCATTAGAATCATTTAAGGCTGCAGATTTTGTCGTATTGTTTCTTTTCACTGTGTTGCGGCGTGGAGATGAAGGCTGGAGGGTGGATTCGTCAATGTTAAACCTGGCACTTGATTTGTGCTCTAAAACAGGCTTGCTCATGCTAAAATCGACACCTTCAAACGGTTCGTAGCTGCGATTAGACTCTTCCAATGGATTCATGTCGATCACAAAGTTTTTGATAACTCCATTTTCTTCCTCCGCGAAGTTTACCGCATGCTTGCCACTATCGATAGTGCTGTCAAGGCTGAGATCATCCTCCTCGAACTCCTTGATATCAAAATAAGTGTCAACGAACGACCTCCGACGGATGCTCTGGAGCCTGAAATCATCGACGACTGCTCCGGGCTCGTCGTCGCTCGCTCCCATTTCTCCCTCGCGAAAGTCTGCGTTGCCACCTTCCATGGCGAAATACGAAAGAGATCTCTTGCACACCTCGAAATAACGGATGTGTAGCCTGTAATGGTGTTCATATGAGGGGCCGTATTAGTGATAATGTCCCATAGCCAACATAACCCGGAGATCAGCAGGTTCCTAAGTGTTAATGTTATTATAGAAAAAATTGGCGATTCCTTGGTTCCCTAGAGAAACAGTGGTGATAGAAATGTCATTTTATTTTGATATAATTTTGAGCACGCCTGAGTGGTCACGCCACGTGACCATCTTGGGACATTGGTTTTGGAAGTTGTCATTGTAAAAAGACAAATTTCAATCACGCCCCGCCACTCAGACCACTCGTCAGCGACCGGGCTAAAGGAGTGGGCTATGTTTTCCGATAGCGCTCCAATTTTTGGCGCGCTAAAAAAATCTGATAGCCCAATGTCGTCATGCCGCCTTAATATTATCGGGCTTAGTTTTCTTAGGGCATCTCGGCTGCGCAAAGCTGATATCAGCAATACCAGTATGGTCATTTTATTTAAAATGTATTTAGATCTAAAAACAAATTTTATCAGGTAATAGATCACATTCTTAGGATTATTTTGATATATGAATGACCATAGGTTGCATAACAAAAACTACTATAGGTGTGATGCAATATTTAAAATCTATAAAACTTCAAAAATCACCAGGCTGACTTCAGTCCTCCACATATTCCTTCCTAGCTTTATCCAAAGAGCATGTCTGATGATGGGAAGTGTGTAACCGATATTGAACAAGTACAGACACACTAATCCCCGCTGTGTATGCATTCCTATGTAGGATGTTCACCAAAGTCTGACATTGGCTAGTTTTTGTAGTTTGGTTACATGAAATTTTGACAAGGATCCTTCAATACCAGGACACTGCTTGCGGTGCCGGTCATTCACCAATTCCACAGTAAGTGGCTAACAAAGTGGTTACTTCCAATTTGAGCTGTATGGAGGGCACCCTATGAATGTAACTCTGGGCAGAGTAATGATGCTCCAACAAAAAGCTGATTTACGTTGAATCAACATAAATCAGCCAGGTCAGTCCTACCAATAGGAATATGCAGACATCAAACCATGATTCAATCAGAACACTGTAACAACCATGAGAGGAGGCATCGGTGCCACCAGATTGGCCAAGGCTTGCTTGTTTTAACAACAACAAGGAGGAAGAGAAAACTTGGTTCATCCTCATTTGGCCTCTCTTCTTGATCGGGAATGAGATCTCCCTTCCACCATGTCTTTTTCTAGTACAAGAGAACACTGTGTCCCATGTCGGCCTGCATTGATGGAACTTCGTTCTCCTGCAGACAAGGACAAGGATGTGGCAACGTAGGTTTGAGGACTCAATCATGATCTGCCTCTGCTTTTGCCATTGTCTATTCGATTACTAGTAACCTCCACTTCATCTGTAGATATGCTAGTCAAGTCTTTTCTCCATTGCAATCATTGTCATCAGCGACGGCAGTTGTCATTTGTCCTCCTTGCAGTCCTCACTGTTTCTCTTTCAACCTCACTGCTGGACTACAAAAAATAAGAAGGAATAGCAGAATTGCTCTCTGTCTAGCATTTCTCCAGCTCATTATTCCTCCTCCTCAAAAAATCCACAATGACGGTGACATCCTTCCATCAAAAGAACACCTTGCCACCATCTCCAAGAACACCCATAAGTGCTTGCCACCAACAATGGACAGAAAATCACCTCAGAGCAGATAATGCTTATCACCAGACAAGCTGTGTAGCAACAGAAGTCGATTGAGGAGACTTGCATGGCCACAATGCAATACAGGGGAAATCTACAGCAGATTGGAGCAGATGTTAAAAAAGAGCATAGAGGCTGAGAAGGATAAAAGGACTTTGCTGTGGGTGCTCTTTTGAAAGACAGGCCCAATGAAGTATGTGATGACAACTTGGATGCTTCCAAAATCATTGATTGTATGAAAGACACCATTTTGTTGTCCACAGAGAGAGATGACACAAACAAATGTTGAGAATTCCTCCATTGCTGAGGCCAATGCTGTCAACTGCCAAGCCCAAACAAACAATGCAACTGCAACCCCTCAACTTGAATTTTGCAGAGAGCTGACAATGTAGATAATGAAAAATAGGATAGTGGTTGATAATGCTGGATCAGGGCAAGGAAACATGGTAGGGAGGATAAGACCTCTGCTCATGGGCTATTCATTTGCCCCAACTTCACACGGTGGCTGGAGAATGGAGCTTAATATATGGAGTAAGACAAGTGTTCGACATACCAGAACCAAGTGTTCTACATTCAATGTAAAGATCAGAAGCCATTACAAATGTAAGGAGAAGATTCCCATGTGTTCAGATTGTTAAGGCATCCATTTATGGCAGCTACACAACACAAATGAAGCAAGTACTAATTAGTAGTGTCAAAAATTGCAAAATATTTGATGCCAGTAATCGTGTTGCACCTGACCGAGGCCAAGGATACAACGGGCATAAAACAGGCGATCATGGCCAAGGAATTGAACCCTGGACCCACAAAAGGATTGTGATGCAAGGGCAGGGGTTTGAACCCTGTACCCACAGAAAGATTGTGCTGCAAGGCCAGGGGTTTGAACTCTGGACCAACCAAAAAGATCATGCGGACAATCATGCACATGATTGCTCATACGATCACATGAGCGATCGTGATAATTAACATGCGTATGCAAGAACACAAAGATGCTTCCACATGGAATGTGTCCACTGGATGATGGACGATGGCAAGACCAACGGACGACGGCCAGATCGACCAAAAAATGGATGACGGACAGACAATTTCAAAAATGATGAGATCG
>JALLPD010002346.1:0-10341 GCA_036940065.1 Cyclotella cf. meneghiniana
GTAACGTGACAATCAGCCTTAACTTTTGAACCAATGGGAGATATGGGGAGCCCAGAATATGGGCATGTTGGTCTCAAAAAAATGGAGAATCTATTTACATGGGTTTAAAGGCCAAAATGTCCAGAAAATAGGAGAGATTTTGTAAAATGAGACGTAGGTAACCATAAAATATTGTGACCCAATCTCCAAAGTGACACAGCCATGCCTGTTGGGCCGCGGGCAGCGGCTGGCTATTGTTGCTGTGTTGTGCGCATGTTAAAACACAAAAAATCACCATGAAGAGAATATTAGTAGTGTTACTATCGGTCGTGTCCCTGCCATCACCAATAACGGCATTCGTCGCCCCATCTGCGACATGGTCCCCCGTCGTCGTTTCCAGCGGCCTCTCTGCCAAGAAAAGTAGAAGCGCTGGACAAGGCTTCGGTAAATCTTCTCCTGCCCCCACACAGCTCGACGATGAATCTGACATCACTTCCTCCGCCTCTGGCGCTTCTTCTCGAGCCCTGAAATCCATAATCGACGACGGCGACATCTCCCCTCCCTCAGCCATGGCCAATGCCAACTCGATCGACCTAGATCCTTCCCTCTCCCCCGAGCAGCGCTCCCAAGCCATCCTCCGACAAAAGTTCGGTCTCAAATCCTTCGAAGAGCAGCGCGCCATGGAAGGCGACGCGCGTGCGCTCGTTGAAGCGGAGGCGAAGCGATCCAAGAGAGAGAAATTGCGTAATTTGGACAAGATTTGGCCGGAGGATAAGGACTTGTTTGAGGTTTTGCCGCCTGAGTTGTTGCGGGGGATCGATACCAGCTTGAAGGTGGGGTTGGGGGTGTGCACCACTCTTTTTATCGTGGCGGGAGTGCTCATTACCATTGAAGCGGGGAGTAAGGCTACGGGATATGAACTACCAGATGGTCTAGAAGATTGGGTGGTAAGTGTCGTTGAACCGAATTTTACTCCGTTGTTGGGTGTGCTCTTGGGTTTCTCGGTGGGGTTGGGGTTGTTTAGTGCGGGGCAGTTGGGAAGCAGGGGAAGTGTTTATCGTGAGGATCCTTAACAGAAAGTGAAACTGTCTTTGTGCGTGCAGAGTAATCGACAGAACAATCTTCAAGGCTCCAGCTGTAGACTACTGTGTCCTCATGATCACACGAAAAGGTTAAAGTTGGTCTATGTGTTTGAGGCGGGAGAATAAATAACAATGTGATTGAAGAATGCACATTTTCTGAGGCCGGCTCAGAAGCTTGTGTGGTCGCTTTCTTCGCCTAAGGCTATGCCAATAATGAAATCCGCAATAGTAAATTCCATGATATGAAACTGAATAAATTGTAACTAACCTCTCTGGTAACGTATGACTTGAATCGATTTCATTGCGTGCAATCAAGCCAATGGCGAGACACACAAATCCTCTAAAATTATTGTTTTTGACAGTTCAAGATGGCCATTTCTGCGAAAAAGATTGGGGCACTGCAACACGAATGGTAATGCGATGTGTGTTGTTCCTTCATGTAATATTATAATATATTGTGAGACATCCAACAGAGAGGTGGGCAAGTACAATACTCCTGCTACATCGGTTACAAGGAATTTTTATTGACACGAATGTTGTGCATGTATGATAAGCAGATATTTTTTGCTTAATTTTTTTTCCATGACTTCAGAGTGTCGCTTACGGCTTTCAACGCGCCGACCACTAATACAATATATATTATTTTTTGATGTATGGCAGGTATGGTATGGTATCGTATTGTATTGTACCGATTAGGTATTATTTTAGCATTATCGTATAAATATCGACCTTTCATTTTGGCGCACAGTCTCCCTTCATTCGCACCAGCTGCCCATTACATTATTATTTTACCGGCCATCGCGCCATCACTGCCATCGCTCACACCGTCTCTCCAGAAAGGCTCAGTACCATACCATAATTCATTGATGATATAATCTAAACAATATGCTAACCAGTACAAATCGGCCGACATCATCCGACGGCCCCGCTCGGTCGCCTCTTCCCGCCAGCGAGTATCCCACGACGGCCAGCTCGACGTGCCACGATCCGTCCGTGCTGTCCCACAACGCGCTCCACCGCTGGTCGCTGTCCACGCGCACCATTGCGAGCTACGTGCGGCTGGACCAGATCGGAGAGGGCACCTACGGGCAGGTCTATCGCGCCAGGCCCGTCTCCACCAGCGGCGAAAAGAACGAGTTCGTGGCCCTCAAGAAGATTCGCTTGCACCACCCTGGATACTGGGGCATTCCTCCCACGGTGCTGCGCGAAATCAAAATCCTCAAACAGCTATCTCACAAAAACATGGTTAAAATGCTTGAGGTGGTTTCCAGCAAGGGCGTGGAGCACTTGGATTGGGAGGAGGACTCTTCCAGGTCACGGGAATTGAAGAAGAAAAAATCCAATAAAGTCTCTAATACTACTGCTGCTCTTGTCAATTTTGCTACTAATAATAATAATTACGATTCCAAAGATCATGCCTCCACGCCTTGTATTGATTCGGATTACAACAAATACAACGACAACAACAACGACAACGACACGGACGAACAACAAAACCACGATTCCGCCACGCTCAAACAATTTGCAGATTTGCCCAACGACAAGAAAAAGTATGGATCCACTTCCTCCGATTTGGATGCTTTGCGGGAATCATACAAAGGATCGTTGTTTCTTGTGCTCGAATATGTTTCTCACGACCTTACCGGTTTGTTGGACATGGCGTACAAATTCACAGAAGTTCAGGCCAAGAGCTTGATGCAGCAATTGCTCGAAGTGCTGGAGTACATGCACGAGAGAAAGTTCGTTCACAGGGATCTCAAGAGCAGCAATATGTTGATTACCAGTCAATTTAGGGTCAAGTTGGCGGTGAGTGATTCATTGGTTCACATGTCTCGGGTTGTTCTTGTTGTACATGCAAACTCACTCAGACTCTTCATTTACCCATCTTCCTTACTTTCATTTCATCATTCAAAACAGGACTTTGGACTGGCAAGATGCTTGGATGATGGGAATCCTAGAATGGCTGCAGGAGATGGGAGGGACAAAGAGTGAGCACGTCCTGTTTGATATTTTCTTGAGACTGAGCGTTTCGTGCTTTCGCATGTCTTATGAGGTCTATTTTCATACCTGCTGACTTGATATGATGCCACACCATCCTCTATTTTTGCCATCTTTATCCTGTCCCTCTGTCTCTCTCTAATCCGTCTTTTTTCTACCATCTCACAACCGTCGCACAAAAGCTACCCCACGAACGAAGGAGAATTCACCAACAAAGTAATAACCCTGTGGTACCGACCTCCCGAACTCTTGTTAGGAGAAACACGCTACGGTACCGCCGTAGATATTTGGTCTGCAGGATGTATCCTTGCTGAAATCATATTGGGAAGACCCATCTTTACGGGAAAGACAGAAATGGATCAACTCAAGTTGATTTTTGAATTGATTGGCACTCCTACCGACAAGACTTGGGAGGGATTCAACGAATTAAAGTTGATCAGGACGGGCGAGGTCACTATTGACAAATTGCGCCGACCCAAGTTACGCGAAAAGTATGGAACGAAAATTCAACCGGTAACGGCATTGAATTTGTTGGAAAAGTTGTTGGAGTTGGATCCAAAGAAGCGAATTACCGCCAGGGGGGCGTTGACCCATCGTTACTTTCGTGTGGAGCCGATTGCGCCTTCTGATCCATCGGAATTGGGGACCATTGATCTAGGTGATGGGGATGGTTCGGGTTATCATGAGTTTCAGACAAAGAAGAGAAGAAGGGAGGCCAAGACCGTGGCAAAACAGGCAGAAGATGAGGCCAAGCGAAGGGGGGAGGATGTAGAGAAGCAAAAGGAGGCGTTTGATAAAGCCTACAGGGAGCATTTGAAGAAGGGAGCTGAGGGTGATAAGGAGAAGAAATTGCTAAAGGAGAAGTTGGAGACACATCATCGGGAGCAAGAGATGCGGGATCAAGAATTGCAATTGGAGATGCAAATGTTTCCCGAACAGCACCTCGACCAGAAGAAGGAGGGACTTCCAGAAATGCAGCAGCAACAGATTCAACAACACGATCAGAACCCTTCAACTAAAGAATCGAACCCCCAACATCCACGAAATCAAGAACGCATACAGGGGAGAAACTTTTCCAACGAGCACGATCGACAACAAAGGCCCCGCCCAGCCCAGAGAGATCGGTTTCCCCATCAATTCAATCATCCAATCGCTGACGAGCGTCATCACAATCCTGCTGATAACTGGCAGCAACGATCCCACAATCCTGTGCAGCATCAGCCACCTCCATTCGATCGTAAGACCGAAGACAATCGCCTGCTGCGACCTCATAATCATCAACAACCGCCTACATTCGATCGTAACGTTGGGGAACATCGACACCCTCGATCTCACCCCCCTTATCAGCAACCCCCGTTTTATCGCAACCCCGAGGACTATTGGCATCGATCTCACCCTCAGCAGCAACCTCCATTTGATCATGGCGGTGGTTGTGGGCCTCCTGGTAATGTAAACTATGACATGCCCCCACCTGGAGATAGACGAATAATGGATGGTCCTCCCCGAAGAGAGTTTCTCCCCATGCCTGATTCACGTCATGGGAGGTACGACCACATGAACCGCGCCCCTGATCCTTACATTCGAATGGAGGGACCGCCATCCTCATTTCAGCGCGATCGAATTAGAGCCGATGATTATTTCAGACCAAGTCGAATGAGGGAGGAATCTCATCGAAGAGATGCACACCAAGAACGCAAGGACAATCATCCAACTCATTCAAATCAGACACAGCCCGGCGGTGACGATGGTGAACGCCGTCGTGAGGATGGTCCATGTCGAAACGAGGACAGAAAGAGACAGGATGGATGGGATGAGCGCGAGCGTAACCCAGCTTCCGAAAATAGACCGTCTCTTGATCGAGTGGTTCACACCAATATTGGAGACAAGTCATTGGAGTCAAAGGATCCAAAGGCAGGCGAAACTAACCCGAGAACGGACACTCGTCATAGAGAAAATCCTTCGGAAGACCAACCGCAAGAGAACTGCGATAATCCTGCGGTTGAAAACGAAATCAGCCTCGAAGCTGCCGAGACCTTAATGCTGCGAGACTTTGGTTCCAACGAAAGGCAAAAGTCGCGAGAAGGCTCTAGGTCGAAACGTCAAGATCGTGACGATGGTCGTGACCGTGAACACAGTGAGCACCGTCATAGAAACGGGAGGGAGAGGAGTCGCGACGGTTCGGATCGTCATCAAGATAGAACTGAAAGTGACAAGAGAGAACATCGAAGACGCCATCACTCATCGTCTTCGAGCCATCGTCATAAAGAAAAGTCCAGTCGAGATAAAATGGAATCGCAAGAACGTGTCAACGAAGAGGCCGAAAAGATTCGTAGTGATGATAATCCAGCACTTAGAGAGCCAGCAGATGCAGTAGAACCTGTGACTAGAGGGCGTTCGTCTTCTGTTTCCAAGGGTGAAAACATCGACGGGACCAAAGAAAAGAGATCAAGAGATTACAGCAGCCACCTTCGAAGTGATCGAGAGGAAGAATCTGCGGACACAGAGCAGAGGCACCCACATAAACGCAGTCGACATGAAGAGAGACGTCAAAGTGATGGCCGCAGAGAGAGATCTCACGACGAGAGGTATCGCTCCAACCGTCGTGTCGAGGGAATCGGGAGTGGTGATCAGTACTCGATGCCAGTAAGAGATCAACGCGACCGTTTTGCTGACACTGGCAACCAGCATGCTCCACCTGGTAGACCTCGCGACGAACGCCTGTGGGTTGGAAGCCGAGTCGGCAGAGAAGAGAGGATCGCAGGAGACCAAAGATCGGTGAGGGATGTCCGCAACGGCCGCGAGGATTCATTCGTCCCTCCGCCTGATCGTCAGTATGATCGATTCGGAAACCCAATTCCACCCGGTGGATTTCGTCATCACAGAGAACAGGATCGCCGGGACGAATCTGGTCCGCGTGGACGTCAAGGACAAGGTGAAAGGAGATGAAACCATGTAGTAAGCTCTGCTTTGTCAAGGGGCCATATTTGGCATCAAGACGAAAGCCCATAATGCGCACAATAATTGCTAGTATATGGCGCGCGCAGTATCTTCTACACGCGACGTATTTTTTTATGTTTTGGGATTAAGAGAAGTTGCAATCATCCTGTTTGACATCATTTTGAGGTACAGTACATCTTCTCCGACGGTAATCGAGGCATCAATTTGATATTTCGAGAATGAGTGGGCTGCTGGTTGTACAATTTAATACGTAGACTTTTAACACGAACGATTTCAATACAGGTTGGTGAACTGGTGGCGTGATCGATGCAATTCTTATCTTTTTCATGTGACACAGGTAATGGTTGGACGTACCGTGGATACTGCAGGCACAAGCTTGAAGGTTGGAGCTGCTCAAGGTTATCAGCTACGAGCGAAAGCTCTATTCGGATGATATCCATTATGGCAGTTGACTGATGATTCCCTCTTCCCTTCCGTCTACTTACGTCATCGAATCAATGTTGGATTTGGAAGGGGCATGTCAAGTTTGTTTAAAACTGATTTGAATTCATTACTCTGAGAGATGAAGTATCCAAATTTTTGTCTCAGAGAAATGAATTGAAGTCTGATCGCCATGCGTATGGGAGAACTTGTAACTATCATCAATACCCTGGAACTGGATGCTGTCCTCGACATGGAAGTTTTTCAACGCAAAAGGTGACGTTTGTAGAGAACAAGCATGCCGTTATGTCAAGGCATATTACACTATTTCAGGTCTGGTCACCGATCTATCATATGTCTGTGGTGCTATATGTGGTTCACTGGGTTAACTCCGCTATCAATCTCGCGCCATCTCCACAGCACTTTGGGTAGAAGGTCATGAATTCATGATGTCCACGTCTACGTGTAAAATGTATCGCTACCAGATGTCGAATCATGTTGTGTTCATGTGTTCATATGGTAGTGTTGTCGCATTCAACATCGTAATTTTGCCACAATCTTCCAAGCGTGTTTTACCGACGCTGGCCTCTGCTGTTTTTCTGTCACTGTTCCAAACCGTTTATGATTGAGATGTTCTATTGTCGGAATGTCTTACCAGGAATGTTGGTAAGGCGAAATTCCCCGTGTCGTCATTTCAGTTGTGTGTTATTTCAGCGCTCAATGAACCTCATAAGGTAAGTCTGGGAGCAAGCCCTTTTGTTAAGTTGTATTTGCATTACAATTCTAGGTAATCTTTGATATAGCTCTGCCAAGCAGTCTTCGATGCAGTAAGCTTCTTCTACTTCCATGTTGACATTTCAAACCATTGAGGTTGCGACGCTCCATCAGTGGCAGGATTTTACAAGGAAATTTCTGGTGACATCATTCCAGTTCCTTATTTATTCGGCATAGAGTGAAGGTAAGTGTGGAAAGCCTTTGGGCTTCGTTAGAAATGCATTGAATCAATACAAACGTAGATAATAATTGAGTTAGTTCTAAGATCACATTGACTAAACCATACGACTATACATGGATACTCAAAAGTAATGATGTCATTACGACAGTTCATGTATCAAAATGTAGCCCTCACAATCTCGTCCATTCCATCCAACTTCTCCAAACCCATCTCCCTGGTAAGCTTTTCAACATTCATTGATATATCCGGAGGACTCGGTACATCGCCCTCTTTTAACGGCCGATCTACAGCATTCACACAAGACGCATCGAGTTTCAGATGTGTTGCCATCTTCATAGCCAAATCATAACGAGAGACACGGTCATTCCCTCCCAAGTTGTAAATTCTTACTGAAGTATTGGTCGTAGCTGCATCACTCGTTTCCGTTGTTAATGCTGATTCATGATATCCCAAAGCATGTCGAGTAAAATGCAAAATGGCCAAGACGACATCCTCCACATGAACCATAGATCTAAATTCATTGGTAAAGTAATCAGTAGCTGTGGAGGATTTCAGTCGAGTCTCAACGAATTGCAGGAAGGATGGAAATGAACCCTTGTTACATCCGTTGGGGAAGGGAGTGGGTTTTCCGAGTACCAGAGAGCTCCGTAGAATGACGGATCGAGGATTTGGTTTGAGGTGTTTGAGATTGTGTGGTGAAAGATGATCAGGCAGGATTGATTCTTTCAGTTCTGCGTGATTCAAAATCGGTGTCGTCCTATCAGAAAAAGTGTCGAGCNTCCTATCATAACAAGTGTCGAGCAACAGCAGTCGCTCAAATGCCAGCTTGGTCTTTCCGTAAACGTTGACGGGGAGAGTCTCATCGATCTCTCGGTAAAATTGCTTCGTGCCCTGATAAACCTGATCGGTCGACATGTAAATGACAGGGGCACGGAACGACAACAGGTCGACGGGGACATTGATTTTCCACGCCTCATCTGGGTGATGTTGGCAGTAGAACGGGCTGGATAGGGCGGCAAGATGAATAATAACGTCGATGCAGTCGCCGCAAGCTCGTCGAATGGCCGAGAGGCAGTCCGATTGAAAGTCCAGCTGGAAGGATTCCATTTTGGCAATCGATGGATGAAGTGTCAGTGTTTCGCATACTAATTGATTCAGATCCGTCTCGAAGGTGGGGAGAGATCTGTAAGCGCAGTACACCTCGTACTTTTGGGCGTCTGCACCGGCAGCAGGGCCGTAACATTTCCCAGCAATGCCATCACGTGCCAGGGCGGCGATCAAGTGCTGACCGACGTAGCCGGAAGAGCCCGTGATGAGGACTTTCTTTGTTGGACAGTGGCCAGCTTTTACAGATGTTGTCATGATGATAATATGATATGCAATTCGCGCCGCCCGCGTGAGTTTTTGGCTGCGACTCCTTTCAGGCACAAGCTTCAAATATGCAGAGAGGAGAGGGAATGGAAGGAGGGAATAATTTTTTAATGTTGTCCGTCCCGACCGCAACTCTTGGAGCCACAAAAGCGACAGGCATGTTAAGACTCCCCCCACCAGCAGGTTAAATAATATTATGTCTAAAACGTAAAAAAACACCCTGTTAGAAGAACCACGAACTACCGTACAATATCGTACCGTGCTAAGTTTATGTCTCTCTACGGGGTTCAGAGAATGCCGAGAAATTTGATATCACCTAAAAGACATCCACACTTTTTAGCAGTGTCCAAGGTACTGTCAAAATACATTTTAATTGTTGAGAGTATTGAAATTGTAATACAATGCATGACAAAGACAACAAATAAAATGACAGGTTATTTATCATCCCACAATTTGATTTAAAGTTCTTACTCTTTCTATGACAAAGTTCCTAGAGACTCACCAATTTGGATGCAAAGTTGAGTAGAGACAGAAATTGCACAAAAAGCACTTTCATGATGTGTCAAATCACAGCGGAATTCTTGATGGAGAATAGCCCACTGTTTCATCCGTCTGTTACAATGTTCATGCTGGGCTCATACTCTCTTCTCGATAGCTAATGTGGTTTTGAAAAAAATGTACCCTGTGCGCTGACGCCTCAGCTCCATAAATCACATCGGCCATTACTTTTTCTCCTCTACCCAACTCATGCTTCAAACCCATAAAAAACACCAAATCAGTGAATTGTCCATATTTGAAAGGACCAAATATCCAACAGATATCTCTCTTTTGAATGAAAAAACCCACCTCATACCTTGAACTACTTGCCTTGAACTTGTGTGAATAATATTCCCATCAACAACTTGGGATTTTGAAATCCACACCATCAATACTAAGAAGGCAGTTACTGCGATTATCATTCTCAAATCTGTTTTGGAATAAAATCTGAAACAAAGCAAGAAAATGTGAATCACTGGCACAAAATAAAGTACAGCAAACACAAATTATTCGCAACTTTGTATTAAAGTTTGACAAGCGCCTCAATAAAAGCCATACTCACTTCCTCGATGTTTTAGGGTCAACTGCACCACAGGAGCCAACAGCCTTTGCAAAAATATCAGCCTCAGTGCCATACAACCTCATAAACATGATCGCCCAGAGTAAGTGGAAGAACCACCCTCCTTTTGGCACCAAGTGACAGGCCAAGGATTCCGCAGGCCTGAAACAGACAGTTGGGTCCGGGAATCAAACCCAGGACCTACAAAAAGATCCTGTTCTGAGATCAGGGGCTCAAACCCTGGACCTACAAAACATTGTGTGCACGAGGAGCACGTAAAATACGCCGAACGCTCTCGTGACTTCGACGTGGAACGTGTACATTGAATGATGGACAATGGCCAGACCGACAGAAAACGACAAGACCAACCAAAATATGGATGGCAGACAGACCATTTAAAAATAGTGAATCAGTCCCAAAAGATATTTTCTGTGCAGAACATATCTTTTTTGTACCACATCATGTACCAAGCTTGTGTAGAC
>JALLPD010002347.1:0-10328 GCA_036940065.1 Cyclotella cf. meneghiniana
GGTGGTGTCAACATGGCTCTACCTCTTTGAATGCTTCTTTTAAATACACACATATTGGTAGTGTAAAACTGCAATTCTTTTACAATGAGGTCTTTTACATGATATTGTCTAGGAAGTATTGCACTGAACATACTGTCTAAAACATGAGAAACAGTATTACATAATCCTCTTTGTCTGCAATTCCTTGAAACAAAGCTGGTCCAATTGATGCCCATATCATTAGATGCATATGTAAAGCAGCACGTGAACTATTTTCACGAACACCGTTGAATGCTATTGTGTGATCTGTTATTACACCACCTTCATCATTCAATGATTCTTTTGTAAATCTGATAATTATTTTTGATTTGTTTTTTGCACCAGACAAATTTGAACCAATAAGTATTGTTACTAGGTAATATATTAAATGCTTGTACATGAATGCAGATGCAACAGGTTTTTTTGTAACAGCAGTAGCAAGGTCACTCCAATTAGTTGGTATTTTTACATTGCCTGATGTGAAGTGTGTACCTTCTTCCATAGAAGATAAGATTTTTTGTCTGCTTTCCTAACAAAGTTAATATTGTCTGGTTGACTGAACATTAAACAGAAAACTTATGGACTATTGACATCATCAAATGCAATAGATAGATATTCAAATTCAGGACCAAATATATGTATCATTGCATATATTTCTCCCAAGGATGGTTTTCTTTCTAATGTTCCAAAAGTTGTATTTTTGCCTGCAGTTGTCAACACAGGAAGACATTTGTTGGGAACATATTTAGCATCTTTACGCTTGGGATGAGCAATTGCATTTCTTAGTTTTTCTTGAACAACATTAGACATAATTTCTTCTGAAAACTTCTCAGATTTGGTAGGATCTGCTCTACAATGGGTAGACATTCCACGCATGTTACCATGTTTTCTTAGTAGTATGTCAAACAGATAAAATATAAGCATTTGACAGATTGCAGGCACTGCAGAAAATTGCATGAGAAGATGAATACAATCACTCTACTTCAAGTTGCTGAAATTTTTTGTTGTATGCAGTTCCAAACATAGATACATGAGGAAAAGCCACAACAATACTGTATTCACCATCAGTAAACTCATTGATTGGATACTGGGGTCAAAATGATTTTGCTTTGTTGTATTCTTCTCTGTCAGCATCAACATTGATACCTATTGTTTTTGCTTCATTAACAAAGTATGTGTGAGCAGTATCAGTGCTAGCATTGAAAAATGTTTTCTTGTTAGAACTAGCTAAGTAACAATGTTTTAGTGCAAGATTTGTGACATTCTTGTTTTTGACATCATTATTATTTTCAACACAATCATGACTGATTTGCATGTATTGATCACTAGTTGTATGCACATTTGCAATATCATCTTTCATTTCATCTGTGACCTCCTTGTTTGTGTCATCAAAAGTTAGTAGGTTTCAGACAGGCTTTGTTGCAGAAGTCAGTAAATCTTTGAATTCAAAAAATGATGGCAACAAGAGATTTTTGTAAATTGGATCTATGACTTTTTTACAGATACCCATTGATACACTACCCAACTTCTTCCAAAAACATCAGCAGAATTGCTTTGCATTGTCATTTTATACAACAAATCAAATTTTCTTTTATATCCAACAAAATGCAAAAATATGTTGCTGTTCATTGTCTTGGGTGATAGTAAGTTTGATACTACTTGTGGTGCATCTTGTTAAAATAAGATAGACAAGCCATTGATGGCAGCCTGCTAGTGTTTGCATAAATATCTGCTGTTACTTTCAATTTTAATGATATTGTAGTAGTACCATACATATGATATCATATGCAATTCTCAAACAAATTGAGTTTCAAGGCCAATTCTGCGAACAATACCAAAGTCTACTTTACTGGCGATTGAATTCTTTGGAATCTTATTATGAATAATGCTTTCAGCACAATTTGTACAAATGACTGCAACAGTTCATCAGTACTATTTAGAATAAGTTTGGGGTGTAAATGATAATGACATATTTTATTTGACTTTGATGGATCTTTCAATGTAAACATCACTTTTTGTTTCCAAGGTACAAACTTTTTCAATGAAGTTTGTCATTAACTGGCAAAACAATTCTATTTTCAACTTTTCTTTGTTATCCTGAGAGTCTTCTTTTGTCAATTTCAAAATGTCTAACCTGTTTACATGAAAAATTCAATTTTTTACTTTGCTATGGGCTTGCTCTTGTTTTTGTATTCTCTCATTCCACAACATGCATATCCTTGTGATTTGGCATGAATTGAATCATCCCTGTAAAACTGTTTTGTTCCCCGTAGTAATCCTTGACCTAATGCTTGAACAAAATTATCTGCCACAAGTTTTTGTTTTTCAGAAGTTAACTTTTCTCTTTGTAATCTTTGGTTCAGTTCTTCAATGAACACATTTTATTTTTTTGGTATCTTCTTTTTTGTAGATTAGATTTTCCATTGGACTCTAGTAAAACTTTTATGTCTTCCATAAGCCATTTAAGATGCCACTTTCTAATGCATTGATACCAGCTCATAACACCAGTTTCTGGAGTAGGAGCTATTTCATGTTCAGTAGTATCACAGGGAATTTCAGATACACGTGTATTGAAATTACCTTTGTCATTAAAAAGCTTTATTCCAGACTTCTTTGAATTGGCTGTGTCTTTTAATGTTAGCATGTTCTTGACTTTTCATACGTTGTGTGTTCAAATCATTCTTTTGTTCATGTCTATCTAATCTATACTTTGCATTTATTTCATTTTTATGTCTTGTGCAAGCTTTTTATTTTTTTGTTTTTATTTTATCCTTATATTCATGTGCATATTTTCTTCTTTTTATTGAGTTAATCCCTGTGATGTTGTGCATACCTTTTACACTTTGCATTTATTTCATCCTTATGTTTATATCCATATTTTGTATGTTTTGCATTTATTTTGTCCTATGTTCTTGCACCTGCTTTCTATGTTTTCCATTAATTTAATCTTTATGTTCTTCTGCATGATTACTATGTTTTGCATTTATTTTATACTTATGTTCTTGGGTATGTTTACCTATTAGATCTTTCTCACACTAATGTTTTAATGTATATGTTCTATGCTTTTCATGTATTTCATCCTTTTGTTCATGTAAATATTTTCTACATTTTACATTTATTTCATTCTTGTGTTCTTGTACATGTTTTCTATGCTTTGCATTAATTATAAACTTGTTTTCAAGATCATAGTGTCTAATTCTAGCATTGATGTTATCTTTATTGACTTCATAGTATTTTTGATAGTTGATTTCTATATTATTGCAATTTGAAAGAAATAAAGTCTTAGTATCATTCATTTTTAATAATCAGGCAAAAAGACAGAGCTTGAGTAGATGTTGGCTGCTTCATAATAAGGAAATGGTAAATAGCATTTATGATAAGTTGTGTTGAGTCAAAGAGTAAAACGTTCACATTGAGTTTCAGTCAAAGGGTCATAAATTTGCTTTGCCTTTGCTACATTTCCAAAGAAACTTTCAAGCACCTCTAAATCTTTCATATCATGCTCTTTTGATACACCCATAACTCCATAGATGGGTTTTAGAAGATTGATAGAGTCCTTCATCAGAATATATTCTATCACAGGCTTTGGATCATACCCACTGCTCTGGTAAACACACAAATTTTAATTTCCTAGATAACTAGTTTCAGGCTTGTTGGCAATAAAAGAAAGCTGTTCAGCCAACCAGTTACCAAACTCTTCTGTAGTTTCTTCAGGTTCCCTAAAACAGATTAGAACAAGACGGGGCCAATTACTCTCTTCACCTTGCTTCATGGTCTCTTCCTCATCGAGGTGTTCTGGATCTCTATGCTTCATTAGTGAAACTTTATGGAAATCATCAAGAGCTCTTGCTGGATTACCTTTCACTAAATCAACTAATGGCTTCATGAAGCCTGCAAATCCACTTGGTTTTTCTAATTGTGCAATCCAAATCTCTTCTTTCATATGCAAAAGTTGGACTAAAGTTATGAATGACATTTTCCCAATTGGACTTGTTGGCAATGTCTTTTTCAGGGTATTTAAATATGGCTTGAGTTTCTTGGGTACAGAAAGACCAGTAGAATTCTCACCTGTTCATTTTGCACTGGGATGAGACGTCATTTAAATTACTTGTTTGTTAAGAGGAAGCTGTAATATTATTAGTAACTGTTGAGGAAGTTAGCATGTAATGCAATAATTATGCAGTAATTGCTGAAAAACAAACCTTATATGCTATGTTCTAGCATAGTTTCAACGTAGTTGTGTTATTTGCAGAAAAAAATATGAACTTATCGTTTTGTTTTGCTGCCAACCTGGGATTCCGTTTTATGGGATTGCTTATTTTCTTGTTAGGATAATGTATGACCAGTACTATGTATCACACAATAAAATGAGAATAACTTTTTTCCGGATCATTCCTGACTGATTTCTTATTGAGATAACGTACAAATGTAATTTTTATACTCTAGAGCTGACCGGTTTTTACATGTGATTGGTGATTGTTTGTTTTCTTGTAGGGATAATGTTGACCGAAATGAATATAACCTTGTAATTTTCCGGAACTGAGTGATTAGTTGTTGAGATAATATATCATATCTCAAACTTTTTTCCAGAGAATGTATTTGAACTAAGAGGAACAAATAGTTTGGAGTATTGAAACCCTCTAAGATGGCACTTCAACAAACTTGTAGGAATGGGATTGCTTTTTACACGTGATTGGTGATTGATTTTTTCAAGTAAGGATAATGCAAACAACAATGTAAAGAACCATGCAATTTTCCATAGCTGAGTGATTTCTTGTAAAGAAAATGTATCATACATCAAGTTTTTATTCCCATGAATGTGTTGGAACTAAGAGGAATAATAGGAGTATTGAAATCCTAAGCCAGCACTTGAACAAACTTGTAGGGCAGTTTTCGTGTCATCAAGTTTTTTCTAGATGAAGCACCGGAGCCCCTAGATGAGGAAAAAGTACAACATCATCATCAACGATGTCGTTGTGAACAACATTGTCATCAACATCATCGTGAATGACATCGTTGTCGACGATGTTGTGATGAATGCCGTCGTCGTTGACCTCTAGTAAAATTCCCCAAGCTTGATAAAGGCGGGAAGAGTCATGGCTCCGCACACCATGCCTGATATTACATTAGGTAGGTAGTTGTTTTCTCACATATGACAAGGAATTTTACCTGTGTTTTTCAGAAACTTTCAAAATTTCAAATATCTATGTAATTGGGGGTAAGGAATTGCAAGAATATTACTGGCAAAATTGCAAGAATTGTTCAGGCAAAACTGCAAGAATGCAAAATTGAAATCACAAGAATTATGCAATCGAAAATTATGAGCAAAATCAATGGACATGGTTGGTTGACTTATTGCATGCAATTTAGAAACAAGCAAATTTCAGATGGCTTGGGAAAACTATTGGACTTAATCAAATTGATTACTCATAGTAAAGTGATGTGTATAGTTGATAAATTTGAAAAACAATTTACACTTGAATGTTTCTTAATTGCATCTCTTGCTCATGATAAGAGTTTATATTTAGCTGCTATATGATATTCAATGACTGTCTGTCTTGTGTCTGGAGAGAGATTTGCTGTTGAATAATTACACATCATTTTTGCTCTGACACAATTGGGGCTTGCTGGTGGGAAAACAAGAAAGAGAGAGAGGTAAGATTGAGTGAGAGAAAAATTGCTCTAGAACAAATGCTCTAGTTGCAGGGGCCCCAGCTGGATGCTGCAGCTTGTGGAGCAACAATTCAAAATCAAGAAAGGACTCCAACATGGGGTAAGCACAACATTACTTTACCTTTTGAGTTTTGTGATGTTCAAGGATTGAGAGAGTTTGAAGATGATAGAAATGTTAGATTGCAGTGAAGTCAAAAAAATGTCACATGACAATTAACATTTCTTACCTTAGCTGTTGAGGATGCTTCTGATTTTGCCTGACATTTTTTGGGTTTGGCTGCTGTGAAAAGCAAGCAATAGAAGGTATGCATGGCAGTAAATCTCTGCCATCCTCATTGTTATTTCTGTTGCAGTCAATGTTGCTGTCATGGCAGTGTTGCTCATTTGATCTGGTTGATTGTTGTCTGTTGTATTAACCAATTGGTTGATTGTTGTGTTCAGCATCAGCACAGTCTCCTGAGACTATATGTGCTCCATCTGCTTTGGACAGCCATGATCCTTCAAAGATTGCCTCAGTTGGCTGCATAATGCTTCATCGATTGCATCACTTGGCAGCAATTCATTGACAATTACTTTGCTTGGCTGCAATCAACAATTGCATCACTTGGCCACAATGCATTGACAATTGCTTCCGACGGCTGCGATGAATCAACAGTTGCTTCGGTCAACAGCATGGTATCATCAATTGCTTTTCTTGGCCGCAATGCTGCATCAATTGCATTGCTTGGCAGCGATTCATTAATGATTGATTTGCTTGGCCACGATGCATCAATGATGGCTCCACTGGGCTGCAATGCATTGATGATTGCTTCATTCGACCATGATGTATCGACAACGGCTTTGCTTGGATATGATGCAAGGACAATTGCTTTGCTTTGCCACAATGCATCAACAATGGCTTTGCTTGGCAATGCATCAACGATGGCTTTGCTCAGCCACAATGCATTGGCAATGGATTTGCTTGGCTGCAATGCATCAACAATTGCTTTTCTCAACTGTGATGCATCAGTGTCGGGAACATCCTGAATGACAGCCTCATTGCATCAGGATGACTCGGAGGAGCAATGTGATTCAATGATGCAAGGAGAAGCAAAGGGGGGAGCCCTAGTTTTGGAAGTCCTCCCATGCATACAACACTTTCCCCCACATCATCAAACTCATCGATTTGACCAAGCACATCTCCAGAGGAATCTCCCACATCCGGTAACATACCTGGGGGCCACTGTTGATAATGTGGTATGGTAATGTTGTGCACAGTGGCATAATGTTTGGAGAAAGAACAAATCTTTCTGCTCCATTTTTTCTGCAGCACACAGGTAATTCTATAGCCCATGTGCAGTTAAAAAATCTAAGCACTAAGCATTTCAACCATTCTTTGACTGCAAACTTTGAGCCACAACCTTGGATCTTTTTCTTGGTCTGATATCATCTCTTAATTCTGGATCACCAGAAATGTGAGTTCATTTATGGACAGGGGTAATGAAAAAAGATACCGCAAAGGATTCCATTTCAAAATAGGTGAGAAGGACAGACCATTATGAGTTGTTTTTTCTTCTGGTGCACCCCCCTATCATGACTGTGAACAAAATCACTCACCAGTTTCTTATTTCTAAAATAAATTTGCAATCTCAAAATGTATGTGACAAAAATGGAAGGGCAATGAATTGTACCTCACACTTGCAATTTGAATGGGTTCTTTGCTTTTTCGGTTGGCATGAGAGTGAGGCAGGTTGTGGATCTAGATTCAGTCTGGCACCCACAATGTGACTTATCAAATTAAGAGGGGGTAACAATGCACATGGAAAATTCAAAAATGTGCTGCCACAAAACAAACATAAACATTACAAATGGATCACCTACATTTGGGTAGTTTATAACTACTTGAAAATGTTTGATGAATGAAATTGTGATTGTAAACTGATTGATTAAAACTAGTAACTTTTCTCTCTCTGCTCTCTGGTTCAGTCTGGGGAGGGCCTCAGGGGCATGTAGTCCAAACCACAGCTCTCTCAGAGATATCTCCAAATCTCTGGGAGCACGACCTTAAAATATCAAAAACAGATATGCTCTATACATGCTGCTTCATACCAGTGGCATACCAGAGGATAGGATATCTTATATGGCTTGGAAAGGAATTCAGCGGCAAGTACCACTCCGAGTACCCTACTGCAATCTTGTAGCCATGAATTTAGTCTGACATGTTGCCTTCTGTAAAAAGGTCTTAAGGAGGACTTTGTACTATGTCAGTACTCATGCTACTGATCCATATGTAGCCAGAATCATTGGTTGATAGCCAGTCCTAGATGCATAGGTTATCAGCCCCTAATGATACTTCTAGCATACTTCCTCCTTGTATACAAAAGGGCCTCTTTGCATGGGTAGAACAATGGAAGGGCAATGGATCTCACATCATACTCATGGGGGCTGTTTGCTGTTGTTGTAAATGTGAGGGTAAGGTTGTGGATCTAGAGTCAGTCTTGTAGCTGCAGTATAACAGATGGCATGAAATGGTGGCAACAATGTAAGTGAAGAATAAAAAATAAATGCCCTCACAAAACAACCCTAAAATTGAAGGGAAAGGAATCTTACCTCATGCTCTTATGGGTTACTGACTGTTTCTGTTGGCATGAGAGTGAGACAGGTAGCAGATCCAGATTCAGTTTGATGGCTCTGGCTGAAATATAAAAGATGGTGTCAAGGTGTGGTAAAAAATGTAAATAAAAATAACAATATGTGCTGAATAAATAAACATAAAAATTCAAGGACAGTCACTCTCACCTCATGCTGGCAGGGACTATTTTCTGTTGCTGATGTTGTGATGTCAAGACAGGTCATAACTCTGGATTAGTCTTGCAACAACAATATAAAAGAAATGTCAAAGACATGTTCATAGCAGTTATGACAGTAGTATATAAAAAGCATTGATTTATCAGAGGTCATTTTGGCATCTGATGCAGCACCTTTTGTCATGAGTTTGTTTTGCTGGCATGAATTAAGTAGAACTGAATACAACCTAATCCAATTATTAATGATGGGATGGGCTTTCTTGAGATTTTCAAGTCTTTAATGAATGCACACATTCACAAAAGGATATTCTTTTGGGGTTTTGGCATAAAAAAGGTATTTATTACCATTTTGTGATGCTGACAAGACCAGATGACCTCAACATGGTATGCTAATATTTTGATAGAGACAGGAAGAGCAGTGATTTTGCCAAATTTCTGGTAGGTGCAAAAAGTGTAATCTGTATAATTGCCAAAAATCTCAGTCTCTGCAAGTATTAATTGATTGACTGCAGAGTGCTATTGCTCACCCATGGTCTGCTGCCAAGTGGGACTAAGCAATTGCCAAAGTCACATATGTCTCATAACAAGAATTTGTATGATCATGACATTACCCTGAAATATTGTGTATCATTGCATCACCTGAACCATGATCTAAAAAACAAGAGTGAAGCTAAAAAGGCACTCCAAAAGAACTGTTCTCTACTAAGTAGAGAGTGCAATCATACACCATAGATGCCTCGAGGTAACAAAATAATTATGATTTGTAGCGTATCAACTAGTTAACTACATTGATAAGCAAAACAAGAGTCAAGCAACAGTATCACCAATCTACCAACCATCTACAAGCAATAACAACAACGGGTAATTCTTAATCACATTACATAACCATCCAATCAGCCAACACCTCTTGCAAGGATGAATCTGATGGGAACAACAACACTCACAGCATAACGCATCACAACATTCCAAGCATGATATTCTCTGAACTGTCATTCCACTTACACTAACTCAAACTAACAACAATTCTATGAATGCTGGAAACTACTCAATTCCCATTACAATGCAAAATACCCAAAGATCTCTCCTCCAGCTTCATTTTGCAAGTCATGGAGGGCCCTGCTCCATCAGATACTAATCAAAACTATAATTTAAAGGATGCAGAATATTCAATGGTCAGTCAAATACCTCACCATGCAACATTGCCACCAAATATATCCTGAGTGCAGCAAAGACTGTACAACCCTCACCTCATGATTGTCTCCAAAAATCAAAAATGACTGTAGTGATTTGTACTCACTCTCTGTGGTGCCCTAACACACATGAAAAAATTCTCATAGAGATATGTTATATAATTCTCACAATCGATTCACTAATTTCAATTATACCTGACCATTTCACCCACCCACCATACCATGGCAGAAATGAGAGAAAGATAGTACCCAACCGTGTTGGCACCATCAATCATCTAGTAGTCTACATATAAGAAAGACCAATAATCTAGGGAATTTTTTTATAATTGTCAAACATAAATGTACCAGTACCTCTTCTATCTACTACCTGTTTTCTTTGCTACCTACCTCTACATGTTCATCTTGTAGACACCATATGAAGGCAAGGACCAAGATGCTATGGGGTTATTCTGCTTGCTGAATGTATGTTTTGCTGGATGTATGTTGCATCACCTACTTTCAATGGATGATGATGAAAGGCTGTATAACCTAAAAACTGTAGTACTGACAAAAGCCAAGAATCTGCTTACACCTGTAAGCTCTAGGAGTAGGGGGTGCACTGAAAACAATGTCAAAAAACTTTTCCTCTCTGATTCTTATGAAACTTTGTGATCATGTAGGA